>MU195888.1:0-12846 GCA_016904865.1 Pissodes strobi | reverse complement strand
CTCTGTTTTAGTGCATGTTGCCGAAGGTTCCAAACCCCAACGTAGAAAAAATATGGTGAAAACCAATGTACCAAAGTTCCGGTTTCTTTGTTTTCAAAATCGCTTTAGATAAATTGTTGGATGTGACAGGTGATGACCATATGATGTGTGGCCAACCTTCTATTGGTCAGTGGTAATTTTTAAAGTGGGGATTTTGGAGGAAATTCCTTTGCTTTCGGGAAGTGTCGTGTAGGTCACTCTACGTTGGTTTGCCTTTTAGAGCAGTTTGGTGTCGCTAGGAAGTGTAAAATTTAGTTTTCCTTTTGTGAGATTTTCCAATCGACCCAGTTTTTTAGAGTTTCAGGCCCTGCCTGTACGTTACTTTTAGTTCGTTGGTTGTTTGGTGCCTGAAACTCATTCCATAGCGGGATTTAGTACTGCTTTTTGTCAGGTGAGTTGACTTTGGTTTATTTTTGAGTGTCGACCATTTTGTGGAGCCATGTGGATGGACTCTAATTTCATTTTAATTTCCCTTACAGAGGCCTTCTCTTCATAAGATTTCAGCACCGGCGCGCAGCTGTCTGCCAGATAAATTATGTAAGAGTCCTCCAGCTTCGTCTCCCGAATCTTCGTACATATTATATATTTTCAGAGTAATTTTAGTTGTTACAGAAAAACCTTGACAATTCTGAAAGAAGCAGATTTTCGAAGAAGATTATGACATTGGTTATAGATATTTTGGTAATCTTTATCTTATATGCATTTTTTATTTATTTTATTTCTTTAAATTTTTATATACCATCAAAAATGGATATGCTCTGATATGACCAATCTAGCAAATTTCGAAAAAATTTAGACAAGAAAGGTACGTCCATTTATAAATTTTGGTTTTTCGTTAATATTAATCAAATATCAATTGAGACTATTAGACTATTAGGCGAAAGCAAAAATTAATGTATTTTTAAGGACTGATTGTACTAAAAAAAGGAAATTGCCATAAACAAAATAATTATTGGAGACTTTTTACTAAAAGCGAAAACTTCAATGAGAAAAAATAAACTTCAGATGGACCTCATTTATATTAACTTATTCTGCTAATAAGAAACGAATGGCAAAGAAAAAAAGAAGAACTTGAAACGAAATAAGAAGAAAATAAAAAAAGGTTGACAGAAAAAAATGGGGAAGATCAATAAAGCCGAAAAAAACATAAAATCAAAATCTGTTGAGGACTCTAGATTTGAAATATCTTCTTTTTTTTTTATGGCAGTGGCACACACACTAAAGGGAGACCCTATGGCGCTCGACGAGCGGTGTGTGTGCGAAGATGTTGGTTGACACGGCTCTTGAATATTTGTAAGTTGTAATTAGTGGGAAACAGATGTTCTGGGAGTGAGTTCCACAGTGATGCAGTGCGCCAGACAAAGGAGTTCTTGTAAAGCGATGTTCTAGGAGTTTCTAGTTGTACGACGAACTGGTGCGCTCTTGCCGTCTGTCGTGACTGTCTGACAGGAGCTGCCAGGAGCGGGATGAGGCGGGCCAAATCCTGGGAACATCTGCCGTGAAAGTATCTGTAAAAGAGAGATATCTCGGCTACATGTCTGCGGTGTTCCAGACTATCTAGATTCCGGGTCAACTCCGGGTCGCCGACGAGACGCACTGCTCTCTTCTGTATGGAATCCAGCAGCTTTAGGGTGTGCTTTGGTGCGGCACCCCAGATATGTGAGCAATATTCTAAGCACGGTCTTATTTGTGCTTTGTAGAGCAAGAGCAACTGCTGCGGTGTATAGAGTTTTTTGTTGCGAAATAGCGCACCAAGCTTCTGGGAGGCTGATTTTGCGATGTTAGCAACGTGGTCATGCCAGGACATATTGCTGTTGACCGAGATACCCTGCAGTCCGATTGACGAGGATGAAGGAATGGTCGACCCTGCCATAATAATGTCAGGGCCCGCTGTATTGGCCCTCTTGGTAAACGTGGCTGCTTGGGTCTTTGCTGCATTGAACTGGACCAAATTTCGGTCGCCCCAAGTTTGAACTTTCTCCAGGTCTTGATTAATTGCTGTAATCTGCTCCTGTCTGCGGTGATGAGTCTCAGTCGCTGGTAAGGGTTTTTCTGATCTAAAGTGGGAGACAAGGGTACTGTCATCTGCAAAACTGTAAACAGGATTATTTGTTTCGGTCAGCAGGTCATTAATATAGATGAGGAACAGAGTTGGTGAAAGTATTGCGCCCTGAGGCACGCCCGCGTTGATGGTGAATGTGTCCGAGATGTGTCCATCGACTGCAACGTGCAGAGATCGGCTCTTAAGGAAACTGGCAAGCCAGCTGCAGAGAGAGGCTGGCAGTCCGAATGACGGTAGTTTGCTGAGCAGTCCGTCATGCCAAACTCTGTCGAATGCCTTTGAAATATCCAACGCAATCGCTCGAGCCTCTCCGTAGTTCTCAATTGCCCTACTCCATATATGAGTGACATAGGCCAATATATCTCCTGTCGATCTCTCTTTGCGAAAGCCGTATTGAATATCGCTGATTATTTTGTTGTTCTCGAGGTACTTGAGCAGTTGCTGATTGACTACACGTTCCATGACTTTGGAGATTATTGGAAGCAAGGCAATTGGACGATAGTTTAAGGACGTGGTTTTCTTGCCCTTTTTTGGAACAGGTTGCACTCGAGCGACTTTCCAAGAAGATGGGTAAATCCCTTTTCCGTAAGACAGAGAAAAAAGCCTGGAAAAAACGGGTATTAGTTCGTTGGTGCAGTTCTTTAACACGATGGCAGGTATTCCGTCCGGTCCTGATGCCTTTTACGTATCTAGATTTTTAAGGATTTTACGAATATCACGGTGATGAAATTTGACTTCTGCCATGGTAGTGTTGATGTTCGATAAGGTGGGGAGAGTCTTGCCTTGGGGGACGTCTAAGGTAGAGTGCGAAGAAAACATTTTGGCGAGCATGTTTGCTTTTTCCCTGGCTGTAGTCGCCGTGATGCCACGTTCGTCCGTCAAAGGTGGGAGAGACGTTTTTGTAAAGTTGTTACTTACTGCCTTTGCTACCGACCAGAAATTCCTGGAGCCACTGGGGCATTGTAAAAGTTTATTCCTGATCCTTTGATTGTGTTTGTTCTTAGTTTCGTCGATAACACGCTTGCATTCGTTTCTCGCTTCGACAAAATAATTGCGATTTTCAGCGGTCTGATTTTGCTGCCAGTACTTGTAGGCTTGCTGTTTCCTACCCACAGCTCTTTCGCATCTTTTGTCGAACCAGGACTTTCCTTTTGATGGTAACTTGATGGAATTTGGGATGTATGCTTCCATTCCTGATGAGATTACTTGCGTGATCTTTTCGCAGCAGACTGACGGGTTGTCAGCGCCAAAGCAGACGTCGAGCCAAGGAAAATCTAGATAGAACTCCCTCAGATCGTCCCAGTTTGCAGAATTGTAATGCCAGATTTTGCGAGGCAATGGTGGATCCTTCTGTATGAGTGGCAATTCACAAACCGTTGTAATAAGTTTGTGGTCGGAAGTACCTAATGGCGGACCAACTTTAACTGTGTACTGGCAACACAAACTATTGGTGGTTAGAAAAAGATCCAGGAGGGCGGCGAATTCGCCACTCTCTGAGATTCGAGTTGGTTCGTCTACAATTTGAGTAAGCCCGCAGCTGATGGCGAATGCTTCAGCCTCTCTACCTTCGTTGTCGGTCTTGTTGTGAAGTTTGAGCCAGTTGGTGTTGTGGGCATTGAAGTCTCCCAGAACGATTATTTCTGAACTGGGGTGATCAACCTGTATTGAGTCAAAAGTGGTAGCTAGTATTGAAAAAAAGCTTTGGTAGGCTCTATCGCTCGAAGGGCGATAGAGACAACATATAAACTTGGTTAATCCCTTGGCGGTAAACTTGAGCCACTAATAATATTATAAAACAAAGTGGACCGTGTTTTTGCTGTGTGGAGAACTGTACCTCTACTAAGTTCGAAATAAAATATCAGGGCTACCAAAGAATTTATCATGTTCAATGCCTCAAAAAAGGGTCATACTATGTACACTAACACAAAAATTGCTATTCTTCTGTGTGGAGAACTGTACCTCTGCTAAGTTTGGAATAAAATATTAGGGCTACCAAAGAGTTTACCATGTTCAATGCCTCAAAAAGGGACATATTTAAAGAGCATTTTAGGCGTTCACTATGTACAGGGTTATCCAGCGAGGACTAGACAAGGCGATTTTTTGACTTTCCCTGTACTTTTATAAAAAAAAAACTGAAATAGCCATCTTATGTAATTTTCTCCCGCGAATTCGAATGTTCAGCAAAAAACAATTGACCATCAAATAAAAGTGCTAGGGGTGACTTTGATATTTTTTTAAACCCTGCATATTACTACAATTTTGGACTCTCTGGAAAAATCTAAACATATTTTGTGTATAATATCCTATACCTATCTTTAGCTGTTTACCAAATATTGACAGTTGAAAGTCGGGTATTTTGACACTTTGACAGGCTCTAAAATCTAAACGGTACGAGATCAAAGAAAACGGTTTGCACATTCCTATCTTGGGTTGTCATAAGCTATCGAATGACAGTATCTTCGAATTTAACCTGCGGATAAAATTAAACGGAACTTTTAAACCTTCGGTTAAATTCAAAGTACTATGATAGCTTATGACAACCCAAGATAGGAATGTACAAACCGTTTTCTTTGATCTCGTACCGTTTAGATTTTAGAGCCTGTCAAAGTGTCAAAATACCCGTCACCCTGTCAATATTTGGTAAACAGCTAAAGATAGGTATAGGATATTATACACAAAATGTGTTTAGATTTTTCTAGATAGTCCAAAAATGTAGTAATATACAGGGTGTTCCATTTAAAAAAGTATCAAAGTGACCCCTAGCACTTTTATTTGATGTTCAATTGTTTTTTGCTGAACATATCCGAATTCGCGGGAGAAAATTACATAAGATGGCTATTTCAGTTTTTTTTTTATATATAAAAGTACAGGGAAAGTCAAAAAATCGCTTTGTCTAGTCCTCGTTGGATAACCCTGTGCACTAAAACAAAAAATGCTAGCCTAATCTCGGTGTTACTTTTGTAACCTGTCAAACCTGTGTTTTTTTTTATATACTAATACTTGAGTATTCTAATGTTTAGTTTTAAATTTTATTATATTACGAATTTAACCTATTTGCCTTAAAATAAAGATAAAACCGTTTGACTATAAGTTACAGGACTGTGCCAATAACTAGGTCAGGCGCTATGCTATTAACTGGGACTTAGGGTGCCAATAACTAGGGAAACTTAATTTTTCAATATTTAATTTCTTTTCTGTAATAATGATGTATTTTGACAATTAAAAGTATAAACTACATTCCTACAGATGTTTATTTGTTTTTTAAAAACTATTTCAACATTTTTTTTGTAAAGATACATGGAGTTTTCCTAAGTGATGTTCTTAAAGTGCCAATAACTGGAACATTTATCCTATATTTTCTTTAAATAAGGCAACGTTCTTCACATTTAACGTCATTTTCATATTAAATTTGATGCTAAGTAATAAAGAAACAGTAATATTGACTTTTGACCTCAATCTGTCTTTCAAAAGTTTCTTACGAAATATTCTCATTTTTTTTTTGAAACTTTCTCTTTCAGACTTTGGCATTTTAGTACGGCGGTTAGTCAGCGATATTGGGACCAACCTTGCATTTTTGAGTAGAGCATTGAGATTTGGCACAGTGGTAGTGCATGCCCATACCTCACTTTTAAGAAGTGGAACCAAGTTTGCAACCATGGTAGAGCGGCGGTATGGCGGGTTGCATATCTGCCAAAGGCAAATTTGAGAAAATCGTTAAACGAGCACACCTGACCGTTTCTATGGGTGAATATCACTCACAAATATTACGGGAGGTATTCTGAAACGTAACTGGACCATGTGCCAGTCGCGTGGTGGCAGGTTGCCTACCCTCTAGGTGCAGAAACTAATAAAATCGATTTTGTAGTGCTAAGCTGAAGTATTGCAAGCTTGGGTTCTTAATAAAACTCCAACAATTCTTGTTTCAGTACCTTTTTTAATGTCAACAAACACAACTGACAATGACTGACTTCTCGAATGCCGCTTTGACTTTTCTAACCTTGTTTGTTGTCGTTCTGAGGGCGGGTTGCGCCTTCTCCCATAACTCTCGCTTATCCTGAAATAAGGTCTATTTGCCATAGAATCAATTGTTATAAAAATGGTTTTAATTAAGTTAAGTTAAGTTAGTTTAGTATAAGCGATAGACATGCAAGGAGGTGCAGTCCGCTCCCTATTTTCTACTATAAGGTAAGTACCCTTGTCTCTCAATTTAGATCAGAAAAATCTTTACCAGCGACTGAGACTTATCACCGCAGACAGGAGCAGATTACAGCAATTAATCAAGACCTGGAGAAAGTTCAAATTAGGGGCGACAGAAATTTGGTCCAGTTCAATGCAGCAAAGACCCAAGCAGCCACGTTTACCAAGAAGGCCAATACGGCGGGCCCTGACATCATTATGGCAGGATCGACCATTCCTTCATTCTCGGCAATCGGACTGCTGATTGTCACGGTCACCAGCAATATGGCCTTGCATGACCACGTTGCTAACATCGCAAAATAAGCCTTCCAGATGCTTGGTGCGCTATTTCGCAACAAAAAACTGTATACACCGCAGCAGATGCTCTTGCTTTACAAAGAGCAAATAAGACCGTGCCTAGAATATTGCTCACACATCTGAGGTGCCGCACCAAAGCACACCCTAAAGCTGCTTGATTCCATTCAGAAGCGAGCTGTACGTCTCGCGGCGACCCGGAGTTGACCCGAAATCTGGATAGTCTGGAACACCGCAGACATGTGGCCGAGATGTCCCTGTTATACAGACACTTTCACGGCAGATGTTCCCAGGATTTGGTCCGCCTCATCCCGCCCCTGGCAACGCCTGTCAGACAGTCGCGACGGACGGCGGGAGCGCACCAGTTCGTCGTACAACTGGAAATACCTAGAACATCGTTTTACAAGATGTCCTTTGTCTGGCACACTGCATCACTGTGGAACTCACTCCCAGGACATCTGTTTCCCCTAATTACCACCTACAACTATTTAAAAACCGGGTCAATCAACATCTTCGCACACGCACCGCTCGTCGAGCGCCATAGAATCTTCCTTTAGAGTGTGCCACTACCATAAACAGATTTAGTATCATGAAAGATTTAAATGTCTTTGTTGAAGAGCAGCAGAATAGAAAGCGAAGTGGGGACATTATTGACTGGTCTCTGTATACTGTATCAGAAATCTTAGCAGGGAGATGACCTCATCGATCCATCACTAGACAAGCCAGCAAAGGTAGATGCAGGAATCGCTACCCTGAGTAGGAATCTAAAAGCTTACCAGAAACTAGGGAATATTCCTGGTAATGGCAACGCGGATGCGTTAGATGCGGGCCTTCGCATTGAGCATAATTTAAGAATCAATAACCCAAAATGTCACAAGGGCTGCTTCGTACCTTACGATTCAACCAAGCTCGGTAGAACTTAGAGAGATATGCAGACTGGTTGTCAAGAAAATATCGAGCCATCCGTTAAGTTAGCTACACGGGGAAGTCTCGAAGAGGTGAAATCAGCTAATGACAAGATAGAATGAATTTTCTGTGGCAAGCACGGGCCAAGAGTCAATCCAACTCATAGACTGACTTTCACAGAAACTAGAAATGCGATAGAAGCCGCTGCAACCAAGAAACTAGACAGTAAAATTTTAATCGCACTCCCGGGTTGGCAGGGTAGGCTCGGCGTATGGTACCATAACAACTGTTGGACAAAGTATGTGCGAGACTTAAAAACTAACTCAAGTCTAGGCAAGAAATCGGAGCAGTTAGCTAAAGTACGTGACGTTGCACTTGAACAAGTGATCAAGCAAATAAATACTGAAAAGGAATGCAGTGAAGATGCACCTGCATTTCTGTTGGCTGATCTTGCCCGCAGTCATGCCGACAAACTGCTTAAGGAAAGAGTGAGTAACGGGTTTGTACACTCCAGCGGCTTTAACGAAATGCTGCTTAATTCTGAGGGCTTCATACGAGGAGCAGAATGCCAGACAAGCGATCTCCCCAATCCGGAACCAGCCGTCACCGTCAGTGTGCGGCTGGAAAGTCGGCTCGGAAGGATGGAGGATGCTCTATAGAACTAAGCCTACAGCACAAGAGACTTGTAAAGAAACGCCAGTGTCATGTAAATATAAAAATAAATGCCCTGGGAAATGCAACTGCGCTAAATCTAAAGCCCTTTGCTATGAGTTTTGTTGTTGCCCATGCTTTAAGTACCTTGATTAATACCAAAAAAAGTGCCAAAGTCTGATATTTTTGACTCCAATTTATGATGTAGATAATAGACTTAGTATTATTACATTCCGTGATTACATCTATTACAATGAATAATGTTATCCATTAATAATGATATCGAATTAATGCTAAACGCTTTAAATGATGCTGTTAAACTGTGTGTTTGTAATAAATATGGCTTTTCTTAATCTTCTAGTTTTCTATCCACCTTACAACCGAGGTAACCTAAAGTTAACTATTTTGATATTATTACATTTATGAGCATACCGATTTAAGAACGTGTATGGGTCCATTGAGCCCTGATTTATTTATATTTTGTTTGTGGAAATGGAGGCATTCACCAAAATCCCTAGCTTAACACTGCAAAATCGATTGCATTAGTTGCTGCGCCTGAGGGTAGGCAATCTGCCACCACGCGGCTGGTACATACTCCAGTGATCTCCTGTAATATTTTTGAGTGGTACTCACCCATAGAATGGGTCAAGTGTGCTCGTTTAGCGATTTTCTCAAAATTGTCCCTGGCAGGTATGCAACCCGCCATATCGCTGCTCTCCCGTGGTTGCAAACTTGGTTCCACTTCTTGAAAGTGAGGTATGGATATATACCACCGCTGTGCCAAATCTCAATGCTCTACTCAAAAATGCAAGATTGGTTTGACTAACCGCCGTACTATTTGAACCATTTGATGTTAAGCATTTTATTTATTCGGAGTTGATGGCGTCCATGTTCTGAAATACGAATTCACGAATCACCTCCTAAAAACGAATTTTTACAGAGCTGCCGAGGTGACGCTTGTATATCATTAACTACCACATCTTAAAGCCATCTAGTATAATAGACATAATTGGAAATTTAATTGAAACATTCTTTAACAAGATTGGCGCCTAACGCTTTGTGGTTAATAGGGTGGCAACATATACAAAAATATATTACTTTTATAAGCTTCTATTGGCTTCCTTTTGGCATTCATATTGTAAACTAGAAATCGTATTTACTAAAAAAGAACGCTCAGTCTAAAGTTTGAACTTAATAGTTGATCTTGAAACATAATTATTATGATTATTATCTAAGCATGTTTTAAAAACAATCAGTAAATTTTCAACAAATTTTAGTATAAAAGATCGAGCGGACCGAGTAAACAACAACTTGGTTCAGCTCGTGGATCCTTTAGGGAGCGTACTGGCAACAAGTTCACCCCACTGTTCATCTAGAGCTATTTTGTACCTTTACGGGAAAGGCTCTTGGGTGTTCAACCAGAGTTATTTGGTACCTTAACGGGAAAGACTCCGGGGGGTTAAACTCTCTTTTGCATTTTGTTCCTTTACGGGAAATGCACAAATAAACTTCTCTCAGAACACGTCAGTTAAAAGGATAATAAAAATGATGTATAAAGTAACCCAAGCAACTCTCTTAGCATCAACATAATTTAAAAGTAATTCAAGGAAGTCTCAATTTGTCTCAGGAAACCGAACGGGTCGCGTCTGATAAGTCTTCAACGAATAGTCATGCGTTCCACGCTCCTCTGGTAAAATAGATTTAAACATAGTTAGCAACCTAAGTGCATACCTTCATGTGTACTAAACCTGGGCAGTAATACACATATCTTTAGTAACGAAGCGAGCTTTTGTCCTTCATCATCATAGCCATCTAAGCTACGCAACCTGCAAGAGCAAAGAGGATCACCCCAAGCCATTATCTCTGCCACAGGTGGTGGTTAGGTTAGCGCCCGAATCCTCGTTGACACGTATATCGAGGGAACCTCAAATTGCCTCAAGGGTAAATCCTCTTTGACACGTGGTGGAGGCCCGTTCTGATCCCCGTACATTGGACCTAGGACCATGGATTCGCCGAGGAGATAACCTTTGGAGGAGCCGTTCGGATCCGCAGGGATGTTTATTGGAGGCTGCCGTTCTTCTCCCCGGACGTAGGACCCATCGAGGAGATAAGCTCTGTCCAGCCAGGATCCTGTTCCACGTGAAAAGTAATACTTGTCGATCTCTAGTAAATCCATGTCCGCCAAACCGCCGCGCGCCGTAGGGCCCATGGGATCATTTTTGAAAATAAAATAGTGGTCATAAAGCCGAGAGAATTCTTTAAACCTTGTCTCTGTCAACAAAGTAGTTTTCAGTACCAGTTTCTGTCAGTTCAGCTCTGTTTGAGATTCATTTCGAGTCAAAGTTATCTTTGAAATTCTTCACATTTTGGCGGGACCAATAGTAATTACATTCATACAAACACATTCAGCACCGGATGTCAGGCAAAAAATACAACTTACGTACCAAAAGTCAATCCGACACGCCAGCTGAAGACCTCTTGTTGCCTCATAGTAGCACAGACACCATAAACGCTATCTTCGCAGCATCAAAAAAGCTGAGCCGATCTCCACCCCCATCTCCAATAGCAAATATTGAAAAAATAACGTTAATCTCACTTTCTAATAAACAATCACAAGTAAAATCACCAGAAGAAAACCTACAACGTAGTGAAAGCAAGGAAGCAACAACAGAGGCAGACACTATAGGAAAAAACACGCCAGTGACGACAAAAACAGTAAGCATCAACACAGACCCCCGGACGAAACGGAGAAGAGTAACGACAGCAACATCCAAAAATCACCTAATACGAATATGGCAAACACAACAATCAATGACCCACTCGCAACTGCAAAGAAAGCAGCAATACCGCAATTTATAAGCCCACCTACATTCCATCCTTGCAGATGCAAAGCCAACGATTTCATCAAATCATATGAAAGAACGGCTATTGCAAACGGATGCGTTAAAAATTGCATATTTCGGGACATTTTTGGATGGAGCAGCAAACATTTGGTTTGATGAATACACAACGGCAAACCAAAACAATAGCTGGGACGACCTGCAACGAGACTTCATCGAATGGGAATTCGATGGTACAAACCTCCAGGCATCTCTGAAAAAGAAGGTAGAGGACAGAAGACCACAACAAAATGAACTGGTGATAAATTACTTATACGAACTCCGAGTACTCTATCACGAATACAAAACAAATATGGACATACAAGAGTTTATAAAATTTTTCGGCGAAGGACTGACAGAGGAAATCCACTATCACTTCTACTGGTTAACAAATCCACCAAACTCCCAACCACGAGACCTGGACGCACTGAAGGCGCTAGCGGCAACAATAGACAAATCCCCAAAGCAGAGAGCCAGCCGAAGCCCACCCAGATTTAGTAATAACTACCAACAACGGAATAGCTACAGACCCCAGAACAATTATTATCGTCCCCAAAATAACTTCGCATCACAGAATAACTTCCATATAAATAGAAATAATAATAGACAGCACAATAACTACGGGTAGTCACAAGTACAGTCAAGATTTCGGCAAGAAAGACAGCAAAACCAGCCAAATAATCCGAGAGGACCACAAGGATACAAGCCAAACAATACGAACCGAAACCAATACAGCGGAAACAACAGCAATCAGCCAATATAGAAATAGGCCCAACCCTCAAACATGCTACGTCTGCGGTAAATTGGGCCACTTTGCACCATCCTGTCAAAGGAGATGCCCAAATGGCAGCGGATGGCAGAACTAGACACCCCAGCCATCCTAGCAGAGGGGTACAAAGAGAAAAAAGGGATATTATGCATCACTAAACAAAAAACAAAAATCAGCTGTGATAGACACAGGGTCTCAAAATAACGTAATCCAAAAATATTGGACAGCAGGACTCATTCATAAAAACAGCAACACGGTGTTAATTGGAGCAGGGGGACACCGCATACCAGTACTGAGCGAAGTAAAAGCCTCCTTACAAATAAAATCCAAATTAATTCTACAGATAGAGGCGAAAGTCATTAAAAATTTTCCTTACCCTATAATTCTGGGCATGGAATTAGAACAAAACAAAGCCATCATATACATTCAAAATAATGAATTAATATTACAGAATAAACATAAAATTCCATTAAAATACGAGTCAATGAACAAGGCAGCACCAGGGCTAACAACAATTCAAGGAGAAAAGAACTAGAAAACAAGAGAACGAGGAATTTAAAAATCTTGAACGGAACCATCACCATATACAGCTAGACATGATAAAGAGACGCATAATAGAAAAAGGACAAGATATACGGGGCCTTACTAATGAAACTCCAACAGCATGTGGAGTAACAGGAAACCATAAAACAAGACGCAATCAGAAGTAACTTCTAAAACAAGAATTCCCAAACACCAAGTGGACAACAAAGAGACACACAGGGACAGTGTCATATGTAACAAACAAACATAAAACCAAAGAAATCATCCATATTTCTCTAAGATACTGACTTTGTTTAAGTAGAATAAAACACAAAAACAAATATCCAAATCTACAGTATCTTTATGTCAAAAAATTGTTGATTTAGGTTACATGTTTCGCTTTAAGAGCATGATCAGACCTATAATTAAAAATAAACCTCAATTTCTAAAATTAAACAAAACAATGGAAAAACTTACCGAATCACACCAACACAAACACTTAATGACTATGCATATTTAAATGGTTT
>MU195887.1:0-13056 GCA_016904865.1 Pissodes strobi | reverse complement strand
GCCCTTTTCTTACGAAATTAACCATTAAAAACTAGCCACAAAGGCAAGCTGACTCATAATTTCGGAGCGACTAAAACCCAAGTTGGGTATTATTATAGCTTTGCATGCCCCACCGTTCGCTTTGCTCGCAACGGGGGATCAATCAACAAGAACTAACCAAGTGCTAACCAAAACTAACCCAAGGCTAACCCAAAGTAACCCAAAATTAAGGGAAAAAGGTAAATTAATAGAAAGTTTGCTAGGACGTAGACATGGATTCGTGTCGCATCGCGCGCAGTATTTTGGATTACAACTCGGGATTTAGCCGCTCGTTATAAATTTATCGGAATGTTATCGTTCGGCTTTGTCGAAGCGATGTATACCGGAACGCATTATTTTTAAACAATTCGTGTTGATATGAGCCGACCGGTGAAGGAAAAAAATTGGAGTAAACATTGCTTGCAGGAGATGTTAATAAATAATATCTATACCTATTTACAAATTCGCATTTGCAGATGCGAATAACTTTAACTAAAATTGGCCTTCACATTTTGCAGATGTGAAGGGCCCCCAACAGCCTCCACGTCAGTAGGTGTATTATGTTGGAGTGGATAGAGGCACACTATATCCCTACATTTGCCGATGTAAAGGATATATGTATTGACAAAAATAAAACTGTATAGTGCTATGTATTTGCAGATACAAACACAAATAACCACCAAAAACAAATAACCACCATACTATTGCAACCCTCTTACATAAAATCATTGCATTGGAGGTAGCGAATTATTACACTCTTGGTTTCTGTTCAAAACAGAAATTACAGTATTTGCAGATACTGTAAATATGCTAAAAAATCGTTGCATTTGCAGATGCAGATGAAAGCATAACCAGGGTTAAGCAGCAAGCAAAAAGGTGAATAGTTCGTTGTATTAGCAGATACAATCGATCGTACCCACTGTCTGCAATTGCAGTTGCAGGTAGTGAACATATTAATGAACCTATTTTTCTGTTCAAAAACAGAAATTGCAGCATTTGCAGATGCTGTAACTAGGCTAATAGATCGTTGCATTTGCAGATGCAATCGATATAATAAGTAGCAAAACCAAGGAAAATCTTTTGCATTTGCAGATACATTAGATGATCCTCTCACGCTAGCGAAGGAAGTAACTTATCCGAATCAAGACTTACCAACATCAGAAGCACCAGATAGTCCTGAACAAAGTAAAGACCACCCTTTGTTAATAGGCAAAAAAAAAACCGAGGAAATCATACCTGCGAGGCCAGAACTACATACTCAGATAGATAGTTTTTAGATGATACAATCACGTATTAAATGGACTAAAAGAAAAAAAACAAAAAAAAAAAAAAAAAAACAAACAGTATGATAGAGAAGTATCCACCAGCTGCCAACTGTAATGTCCTCAGACCATCAAAATTAAATCTCAAAGAGAGTACTAAATCCTGCCAAGACAACTACGGTATGAATTACAGAAACAGCTATGGTCCGTGGGATTAGTGCCTTAGCCCTCCCTTTCAATAATTTAATTAGCCAACCGTCTGAACTAGAATTATACGTTCAAAATTGGCAGAAATTAAAGGTAAACAGTTCAATAGTAGAGTGGGTACAGGATTATAAAATGCCTTTCAATAGGACACCACTCCGGTTAGCAAAATAGAAGACTACATAGGACGGAAAAGAAAAAAAAAAAAAAATTATTTCAAAATACGCATTCTTGGGGAAAACTGATCTTAAAGATGCATATTTCCTTATCCCTATGCACAGTAGTCCAAAAAGTTGTTAAGATTCGTTTTTTGCAACGTATTATACCAATTTAATTGTGTTTCATTTGGTTTATGTACAGCTCCATATCTTTTCACAAAACTGAAACCAGTTGTAAGATATGTAAAATTAAAGGGTATAAAAACTGTACTCTACTTAGTCGATTGGCTAGTTATTGGTAATTCAAAAGAGAGCTTAAAAGTATAAATAAAATTACACAAACATTACAAGATTTAGGTTTTATATAAATTCTGAAAAAAGCGTAGTTATTCCCGCGCAACAATGCTCATTTTTCGGGGTTATACAAGAGAAAAGATACCTACTGGCAGAACAGTCTATCATCTTTTACCCTGAAAAATACCTACTCACATCTCCTTGCAGAGAGAAACAACCATTGTGGAAGAAAATTTCCCTGGCTGTAGGGAAATTAGGAAGTCTCCTGAGAAATTAAACTGAATATTTTTTTATTGCAAACTATAGAACAGTGAAAAAGAAATCGATACGTATTTTTTATTTCCACTAAGATGAATATTACAAGAGCTATACCAGTTTTTAGTTTTGTATTTATAGATATACTATGCATGGTGTGACGTAACAATTCATGTGTATTATGACGTCATAAGCACATCTCACGGCGTTGTATCTGCTTCATTTTTTGGCTTATAGAAAAAAGAAAAACACGTGTTCACTTATTTTTCATGGGCTATCAAAATAAGCAATAATAATAATAATAATAATAATAAAATAAATAAATAAATAAAATAAAAAATTGATGAAACTTCCTTATTGTCAGGAGAGCCTTTCTATAACAAAGCGTACCTCATGAAGCGATAAAAGTGATTATTTATTCATTGACAGATAGCGCCCTCAAACAATTCGGAAATACTTACAATAAATGTGGGGAATTTGTAGTTTTGTAAACACCAACAAATATATACCAAAACCGTAAACTTATTGAGCTCCTAAATATTCAATTGTCTTCGGAGTCATCCTACTCTACCATGAACTCACACAAATCTGCACTTTCTTCAATATTGAATATTAAACAAAAGACGAAGCGGTTATAAAAGGGATTCTCAATGGAACATTTAACATAAGACCCCTAAATCCAAAGTACTCAATTACTTACTTGGGATTCCTACCCAGGTATACAGCGCTTAAAGAGCATGTACCTTCACGAATCATTAAATCTACAAATCTAACTTTAAAGCTAGTATCACTCTTAATACTAATAACGGCACACCGGCACACTGACAACCCGGAAGTAAAAATAGATAATATTTTTAAATATGAATACATAATTGAAATCAGATTCCCGGATAAAATAAAAGCAGGTGGCTTAAACAGACTTCAACCTAATTTGATATTACCTTATTTTATCAATCAACCTGAACTATGTATAGCCACACTATTAGAGACTTACATAGAACGCACAAAAGGAAAAAGGGTGCTACCAGTCAATAAAAGGTGAATAGTTCGTTGTATTAGCAGATACAATCGATCGTACTCTCCACTGTCTGCAATTGCAGTTGCAGCTAGTGAACATACCTATTTTTTCTGTTCAAAAACAGAAATTACGGCATTCGCAGATACTGAAAATATGCTAATAGATCGTTGCATTTGCAGATGCATTCGATACCACAAGTAGCAAAACCAAAGAAAATGTAATACTCACTCACAAAAAGCCTTATCACCCAGACAGCAGTCAAACTATTAGCAGATGGGTCAAGTTAATACTAAGAGCCAGCAGTATAAACACGGAAATCTTTGGGGCACACAGCACGCGACACGGGGCAACTTCAGCAGCTCAAAGAATTGGAGTTACATTACAAACCATTCAGAAGACAGCTGGCTCGACAGAAAAATCAAAAGTATTCTCAAAATTCTATAACAAACTTGGCGTGGGTAATCCCACTGGATTTGCATCTTGTTTACTGAACCATAATTTCTAAAGGATCATATAAATATGGAGCTACAATTATAACTTACTTACCAACTTGTTATCATATTACATAAGAATATTGGTATAGTATTAAAAATAAGTTAAAGGTTAATATCAGTTAAGCGTTAAACATGATATATGTACCTTCATATGTGTGTTATTAAATCTAATGGTTATAAATTTGAATTTTAGTTTATAGAAAGGCCTTACAAATCTAGGACTACAGAAAATTCGCAATTTTCAGTTAATGTAGATTACATCGCAAATACTTTAAACATCTACAAAGTGTAATGAGGGACGGCGAAGATGCGAAGGATAATTAAAAGATCAATCGACTTACCTGTAAGGAAGATCGATCGGAATTATCCGAGCATCTTCGCCGTCCCTCATTACAAACCCACCCAGTCTTTACCTTCTCCCTTTCACCCCAAATGCAATGTAATCAAAAATCTCACGAACCAAAATTGTAATGACGCATCAAGGCGATAAGCTCGAGCGGCTAGCCAGGGTCGGCTGAATCACCATGTTTTTAGATAACTTCTTTAAAAATTGTACCGATTGGGAAAAAGTTGTATACTACAAAGTGTAATGAGGGACGGCGAAGATGCTCGGATAATTCCGATCGATCTTCCTTACAGGTAAGTCGATTCATCTTTTAATTATTATTCTGTTAGCCGTTCTTGGCATCGGTCGAATTGCTGTACTAAGGAGAACAATAGATCCTATACCGAGTTACGGAGTGTTTTATTTAATTAGACCGAGGAAATAAAGGTGTAGTTCACATACTCATATCTAAAACTGCTTCATTTGGCCGCTAGAGAAAAAAATATATCTAAAATTGCTCGAAAACGTGGAACTAAATTGTCACGATTCTTCCTGTATAGTTTAGCACGATAAAATGACGTTTTGCAGTGGTATCCCGTATGACTTTAAAAAAGTGGAAATATCATTAAAGTGACGTTAGACTTTAAAATAAATAACTAACTAAACGCATATTATTGAATTCTTTCAAATTCAAAAAACATAATAGTTACTTAATAATATATACCACCAGATCACCTTAAATGCAAAATAATGATTTACCTAATGTCACCTCGATAAAGGAGACTAACGTATCACATTTTTCAAAATATTGACAATTTTCATTCTCAGCCATCGTAAAAACTAAAAAATACAATATTACACAGAAAATATAAATTTTGCCACTGACAGGTCTTGCCAATAAGAAATGACCATTCCATTGTTCTAATAATCTCTTCCTACTAATACTTATACCGTTGTTTAAAAGACAATACTTATACTATACTAATCAAGAGTGTCGTATATAGAGATACAACCTAACAAACTAGTAATTAAATGATATGACATGATTCTTGTCATCTTGTCAAAGTCAGATTCAAAACTTGACAAGCCACGAGCTTTTTACTATTTTGCTATTCTAAGGCCCGATATACACAACTTTATCAAGAATATAGTTGTCTTAGAAACAATTGCTCCAACAATGGTACTCATGGCATTTTATGTATTTGGTTAAGTTATCCCGAGATGGATATATAGGACCTGAACGTTATAATTAATTATATTTACTAATCATTTTCGATTTTAGAATTTGCACCTTTGACAACGGGGCAGATTTGTTCCTCGAAACGTCAAGTATTTTCAAGTTTTTGAGGTTTTCCCGATTTTTCAGGAAAACTTAATTAGTACTTGTGCAATTTACACAGGGTCCCGACAGAAGAGGGTCTAATTAAAAATCGGAATAAAACTGGAGGAGAAAAAGATAAAAAATTATCTCACAAATATGAATCCTCCACAAGAATATAGAACATATCTACATCCTGTATATTATTAAAACGAGAATAAGCGCCCTTTTCAAATATTCTATTAAAAAGTGGGTGTTTGTTTGATTAGAAAAAAAATACATTTTGTCAATACCTTCAACATACAGCCTTCAAAAATTCTTGTTTGTATATTATTTTCTGATAGATTGGACGGTAATCTACAATTTTAAATAAAATTACACTCTTTCTTCAACTTTTTTTTGTAAGTGTGTTCATTTATGAGACAAGTGTAATATAAAAAATTATGCGTCAAATACGTATAATTCCGAGAAAAAGTATTATTTTGGTTGAATTCAGGAAAACTATGCCACATTTTATTGCATAGGAGGGACTGGGGTATGATGGTATTGATGGTCCCTCGAGGTGAAATGATTCTCCCGGTTTACCCCAGAAACGAGTGTTGCGCTCTCTACCAGGTATACGAAAACGTGACGAAAACGGCCATACTGAACCTCCAAGTATCACTCATTATTAACTACCAAATTTGTAAACAACGTCTTATAAGTTAAAGTTATTACGTTTTCAACGAGGTTTTTCCGCAATTTTAGTGGAAATAAGTGGTCAAGAAGTGTATTTAAGTGTATCAAACATTTTAAATTATTAGTGACTAGTTGTTACGTTTGTCTCTGCCAGGCAATGTATATACAATTCTTTGCTATACATTAACAAAGGATCATTTACAGAATCTATAATATTTCTCGATAAACAATGTTGGTTGAGAAAAATTTTAAACACCTTTTAGAAGGATGCCTTGTTTTTCTTCGTATTCTGATATCTTTATTTTTATGTCATTATGGGACCTGACCCTTGAAAATGCTACGTACATCTGTCCGTGACTAAATACAGGCTTAGGTAGATATACGCCCACCTTACTTACCACCTTACTCCCTGAGATTTATTTATTGTTATGGAAAATGCTAATCTAACAGGAAATTGTCGTCTTCGTAATACAAATGGCAAATCTGGTTGTACAGGAGCCAAGTCTATTCTTGGTATAAATGCAGGGTTTCCAGTTGAGGTACCTGTTAGGATCGTTGCACATATAAGATTTTGTGATTTGGTTACGTCTAATCGGGTGCGGTTACATAATCCCCTTCGGGTATTTAAATTCCTTAGAAGCATAAGAATTGAACCCACTTTTAAATTTAATCTATGTGGTAGCATTCCCGAAGGTGTCAGGCTGTTTAAAAGCTCAATTAGATAATTTTCATTTTCTGAGATATCATCGCAGTCAATACTTAAAAAGGTAAATTTTTCTCCTTCCAAAATATTTAAAACTTGCTCTGTATTACATCGTCATTTCTAGGACAGAGAATGGCTGACTTAGAGTATGTTGCAACATCAAGCGGCTGCAATCTTTGATCAAATATGTCTTCTACAATAGATTTGTTGGCTATCATTGTATGGGGGATTTCAATAATGTCTTCCCCAAGACCGCTATCATTAGTTAATTGATCATTTCCCATTTTCAATAGCCAAGAACTGTACGAATTGTCTACAGATCGTACATTTGTACTCAACTGCAAAATTTTAAATTCCGACCACAGATGGCAATATTTCAGTGATGTTTGTATAATTGCTGCTCTATGTGCCTGAGGCACAACTGGTAGACACTGACGAAAATCGCCACCTAATAACAAAACTTTGCCACCGAATGGATAATTATTTTGCATAATTGTTTTCAGTAACTTATCAACAGCACTAAGTGCATAGCTAGGTGTCATCGTTGCCTCATCCCAAAGAAGCCGATCGGCTTCTCTTCTTCATCGTCGTTTTTGTTGGAGTGTTTCAACCAGTCGATGTTATTTGCGTTGAAGTCTCCTACTATGACAATTTCTGCCGTTGGATAGTTGATCTGCAGAAAATTGGTTGCCAAGAACTAAGATATTCCGGTTTATTACTGACTCATTAATCATTTGTTCTGGAGGTTTTATCTTAGAACTTATATTTAAAGTATTTATCTCTTCAAGGGGATTATAATTTCCAGCACCATCATATTAAAGTTTTTTACAAGCCGAATTAAACTGAGTCTTTTGCTATAAGCCACGGACGTAGTCAGCTGGTTGACGAACCTACCAGGATCCCTGAGGGTCAAAAAGACTTTGCTAGCCGATCCTGGATCTATTCTTAACAAGTGACCTCTACACCGTCACTATCCAACCTTCGTTAGGCTCATCAGACCACAATCTTATCTCCGCAACCTGTGAACTTGCTATCAAAATACAAGAGCCACAGGTACCCCGAAAGATTTGGCACTACAAATCTGTAAAGTGGCGTGTTCTTGGCAAGTTTTATCTTTCTTTCCCTTAGAAAGATGTCTGCTTTAGGAATCAAAACACCCCTGAATCTGCTGATGAGATAACTCAAGTTATCTTAGCTGGTATGGAAGGAAGCTTTCATCCCCTCTTCTATGAAACGTATCTGAAACAGTAAACCATGGTTTGGGAAAAACTGCTCAAGAGAAGTCAATGCTAAAAATGCCGCCTACCGCAAATGGCGCCGAGATCCGACAGCCGAAAATCGAAATATATTCATCACGACCACAATCCAGTATAAGCGGACCATTGACGAGAGCAAGGAGGGATATAACGAGCATACCAAGAACAAGCTTCTCAACTGTCCTAACGGATCAAGATCCTTTTGGTCAGTTGTCAAAGCTATCAATCAGGGTTAGACAAAGACATCAATTCCACCACTGACCAAAGATGATAGCTCAATAGCGGAAACGGCCAAGGAAAAAGCGAACATTCTTTCTGAAATATTTGCATCAAATTCTACCTTAGATCAACAAGGAAAGACTCCCCCAACTATTCCGAGAGTAAATTCCTCAACGCCAGGCCTGGTATTTCGCAAACGCGAAGTGAAATGAATACTCAAAAGCCTAGACACTAACAAGGCCACTTGCTGGCATTCCAGCAATAGTGCTTAAGGAATGTACTGCTGAACTAACAGGTCCACTATGCAGGCTTTTCTCCCTATCATACAGAATTGCATGCTTTCCTTCTAGCTGGAAATGCGCTTAAGTGCAACCAATCCCGAAGAAAGGTAAAAAACGATTCCAAATAACTACCGTCCAATTGCCTTAGTTCCTATCATGTCCAAAGTCATGGAAAAATTGATCAACGAACAGCTCTTAAAAAATCTCGAATCGGCAGGCATCATAAGCGATCGCCGGTATGGCTTCCGCAAGCACAGATCAACGGGAGATCTCCTGACTTACATGACCTACCTGTGGACCAAAGCCATCGAGAGCTACGGCGAATCTCGTATAGTGACTCGCAACATATCCAAAGCATTTGATAGGGTGTGGCATGGCAGATTGTTAACCAAATTGGCAGCATACGGAGTACCACCTGCACTGCTTCTATGGCTTTTTAATTTCTTAAGGGATTGAAGCATCCGAGTTGGTATTGATGGACATCTATCGGAGGCATTTAAAATCAATGCAGGAGTTCCTCAAGGGTGTATATTATCTCCCACACTGTTCCTGCTCTATATCAATGATCTCGTAGATAGGACAAACAACTCTATTTACAACTTTGCAGACGACAGCATTCTTATATCCTCATTCATATGGCGGATTCGTTCCCAACGCGAGCGAGAAAATCAGATTGCTGCATCAATGAGGATATGAACGCCATCGTGAAATGGGGTGAGGAAAATAAGGTCCAGTTTAACGCAGGAAAAACTAAAGCAGCTGTCACCGCAGGACTTGATTTATCAATGACAGGACAAACACTGACTCTGGCCTCATCCATAAGCTTGCTGGGCATCAATGTAGAAAACAACATGTCTTGGCGTAATCACGTCACCAAAATCGCCAAGGCAGCAGCACAAAAGCTAGGAGCATTCTATAGAGCAAAAAAGTTGTATACATCTCATCAGCTCTTACTGCTCTATAAAGCCCAGATAAGACCATCTCTGGAATACTGTTTCCATGTGTAGAGCTCGACACCCAAACACTTGCTCAAGATATTAGACTCCATACAGATGAGAGCAGTCCGTCTTGTGGACGACCCAGAGGTGACTAAAGACCTTGATAGCCTTGAACATCGAAGAAATGTGGCGGACCTCTCTATCGATACTGCTACGGAAGGTGTTCGAACGAGCTGGCACTTATGATTCTACACAGAGTTGTGCCAAACAGAAACACCCGTCAGACGCAAGCTGCTCATCAACATACGATTCAGTTGCGAACACCTAGGATTTCCCTGTTGCGGGACTCCTTTGTCTGGAGGACTGCCTCGCTCTGGAATGGACTTCCGAGTAACGTCTTTCCCGAAAACTACAACCTACAGCGCTTCAAGTCCAACGTCCACCATCTTCTCCGCATACGCACCACTCGTTGAATGGCATAGGATTTTCCTTTTGTATGTGTGCAGAACATTAAAAAAAAATAGAACATTCGTCAGATGATGATATGAGTAATTTTTTAAATGGGTACGATTATGCTCTAAATTAGGAGTCCTTGTCCCAATACAGTTTAGAGGTCATAACTTCCTTTTTTTATGGCAGTGACACACACACTAAAGGGAGATCCCATGGCACTCGACGTGTGGTGCGTGTCCTAAGATGTTGATTGACACGGTTCTTGAATAGTTGTAGGTTTTAATTAGGGGAAAACAGGGAGTGAGTTCCACAGCAATGCAGTGAGCCAGACAAAGGAGTCCTTGTAAAGCGACGCTCTAGGTGTTTCCAGTTGTACAACGATCGGGTGCGCTCATGCCGTCTGTCGCGACTATCTGACAGCCGTTGTTGGGGACGGGATGATGCTGAACAAATCCAGGAAAAATCGGCCGTGAAAATTGTAAAACAGTGATAACTCGGCCACATGGCTCGGTCGCCGACAAGGCGCACAGCTCTCTTCTGAATGGAATCCAGCAGCTTTAGGGTGTGCTTCGGTGCGGCACCCCAGATGTGTGAGCAATATTCTAAGCACAGTTTTATTTGCGCTTTGAAGAGCAAGAGCAGCTTCAGCGAGGCTGATTTTGCGATGTTAGCAACGTGGTCATGCCAGGACATATCGCTGTTGACCGAGACACCCAGTAGTCCGATTGACGAGGATGAAGGAATGGTCGATCCTGCCATAATGATGTCAGGGCCCGCCGCGCCGTATTGGCCCTCTTGGTAAACGTGGCTGCTTGGGTCTTTGCTGCACTGAACTGGACCAAAGTTCTGTCGCCGCAAGTTTTAACTTTCTCCAGGTGTTGATTAATTGCTGTAATCTGCTCCTGCCTGCGGTGATAAGTCTCAGTTGCTGGTAAAGGTTTTTCTGATCTAAATTGGGAGACAAGGGTACTGTCATCTGCAAAACTCTCAAAGGATTATTCGTTTCGGTCAAAAGGTCATTAATATAGATGAGGAACAGACTTGGTGAAAGTATTGCGCCCTGGGGCACCCCCTCATTAATGGTGAATGTATCTGAGATGTGTCCATCAACTGCAAAGTGCAGAGATTGGTTCCTATGGAAACTGGCAGGCCAGCTGCAGAGAGAGGCTGGCAGCCCAAAGGACGGCAGTTTGTTGAGCAATCCGTCATGCCAAACTCTGTCGAATGCCTTCGAAATATCCAACGCAATCGCTCGAGACTCTCCGTAGTTCTCAATTGTCCTACTTTATATATATATGAGTGACATAGGCCAATATATCTCCTGTCGATCTCTCTTTGCGAAGGCCTTATTGATTATCGCTGATTATTCTGTTACACGTTTCATGACTTTGGAGATTGTGGGAAGCAAGGCAATTGGGCGATAGTTTGAGGGCGTGGTTTTCTTGCCTTTTTTTTGGGAAGGTTGCACTCGAGCGACTTTCCAAGAAGATGGGTATATCCCTTTTCGGTAAGACAGAGAAAAAAACCTGGAAAAAACGGGTGTTAGTTCGTTGGTGCAGTTCTTTAACACGATGGCAGGTATTTCGTGCAAAAGGCATCAGGACATCAGGACCCTTCTGCGTATCTAGTTCTTTAAGGATTTTACGAATATCACGGTGATGAAACGTCAAGTTTCTGCCATGGTAGTTTTGAT
Source organism: Pissodes strobi (assembly GCA_016904865.1). Classification (NCBI taxonomy): domain Eukaryota; kingdom Metazoa; phylum Arthropoda; class Insecta; order Coleoptera; family Curculionidae; genus Pissodes; species Pissodes strobi. Next base: position 1,489 of record MU195887.1, on the reverse strand, counting down.
GTTCGATATGGTGGGGAGAGCCTTGTCTTGGGGGACGTCTAAGGTGGGAGAGACGTTTTTGTAAAGTTATTACTTACTGCCTTTGCTACCGACCAGAAATTCCTGGAGCCACTCGGGCATTGCAAAGGTTTATTCGGGATCCTTTGATTGTGTTTGTCCTTAGTTTCGTCGATCACACGTTTGCATTCGTTTCTCGCATCGACAAAATAATTGCGATTTTCAGCGGTCTGATTTTGCTGCCAGTACTTGTAGGCTTGCTGTTTCCTACCTACAGCTCTTTCGCATCTTCTGTCGAACCAGGGCTTTCCTTTTGACGGTAACTTTATGGAATTTGGGATGTATGCTTTCATTCCTAAGGAGATTACTTGCGTAATCTCTTTGCAGCAGACTGACGGGTCATCATTGCCAACGCAAACGTCGAGCCAAGAAAAATCTAGGCAGAACTGCCTCAGATCGTCCCAGTTTGCAGAATTGTAATGCCAGATTTTGCGAGGCAATGGTGGATCCTTCTGTGGAAGCCGCAATTCACAAACCGTTGTAATAAGTTTGTGGTCGCAAGTACCTAATGGCGGACCAACTGTAATTGTGTACTGGTCAGGATTGGTGGTTAGAAAAAGATCCAGGAGGGCGGCGAATTCGCCCCTCTTTGAGATTCGAGTTGGTTCGTCTTGAGTAAGCCCGCAGCTGGTGGCAAATGCTTCAGCTTCTCTACCTTCGTTGTGGGTCTTGTTGTGATGTTTGAGCCAATTGGTGTTGTGGGCAATGAAATCTCCCAGAATGATTATTTCTGAATTGGGGTGATCGACCTGTATTGAGTTAAAAGTGGTAGTTAGTGTTGTAAAAAAGCTTTGGTAGGCTCTATCGCTCGGAGGGCGATAGATAGAGACAGCATTTAAACTTGGTTAATCCCTTGGCGGTGAACTTGAGCCACATGACGTCAAGGTTGTTCGGTTCGAGTGTTTCCTCGCGGTGACATGAAAGGTCGCTTCGGACAAAAAGTAGTCGGTCATATGCAACAACCCATTGAATATGAGATAATAATATATAAAATAATATATTGTCAAATGTAAATTTAAAAAAGGCCAGTAGCAGTTTTTCAAATTTGAGTTTAATGAAAATATTATTTTCGAAATTCTCGTTCTTGGAAACCCTATCTTATTTAAAAATTATGAAAATAGGTACAGGTATAATATCTGAAGTGACCCAAAAAATAATTAGTAGTATTTTTTGAAATTTGAACCCTAAAACTTGTGGTGGCTATGATTATGGCTACAAAATACATATTGTTACTCCTTGAATGCGAACTTTAAGAGGATAGACTCGACCTTTATTGATATTACGTTTTATTCCAAAACGAAAAAAGTTAGAATCACGAAATTTGGTGTGCGGCTTGTACATTCGATTGACTAGAAGGCATGGTGTTTAAAAATGTTATTAATTTTTTTATAACATTTTTAAACACCATGCCTTCTAGTCAATCGAATGTACA
>JAEQML010074480.1:0-14347 GCA_016904865.1 Pissodes strobi | reverse complement strand
AAAATGAGATTCTATTATACCCGATTACTACGGTGCGCATGTTTTCTCGATTTGAGGTACTGTTTATAGGTCTTTGTTTACTGTCTTATAATTTATAGTTTTTCTTAAGGGCTGGGTTTTATTTAAGAGCACTAAGAGCTTTCACTAAAGTTTTTAACTGACTATTTAGACACTTGTCTTTCTCAACACTCTGACAAACTTCTTGTGAAGACTTTACTATGGAGGTTGTGCAACCCCTGGCCCTAGCAGTCGTCAAGTAACTAACCGGTACCAGGTTGGGTAGGAAAGGAATGGAACCTAAAGCAGTCGTATGACTAACTCTAGGAGCGGATAGAACCCAGGGGGCAGTCGTCAAGTGACTAACCTTGGGAGCTGGAGGTGAGACTAAGTCTGCCGAACTGAGGGTTAGTTTATATATATATATATATATATATTGAATATTAATGTATTTATATATTGTATTTGAAGTTAATATAATTGGAAACTATACTCGACGCGCCGAACAGATTCACCAAACACGGAAAACACGGATCCAATAATTCTTTTTATTTTATGATTCCATTGATTCCAAACATAGGAACTTTGATTAACACACTCTATTTTTATTTTTTGTATTATGGATAAGAAAAATCGAAATGAAAAACAAAACATTGGGTCGATTCAATCATAAAATAAGACAAATTGTTTCCGCGATTGGTGAATCTGTTCGGCGCACCAAGTATAGCACTAAGATATTAATTCAATGTAAAGTCATAGTAGAGGCACATATTATCTGTGGTAGAGGTTCAATCATATATTGGGTGCACAGGTTATATAAATAGAATTTTAGTAAACCGGCGCGGATAACAAATGTATATGCAATCCCAGAGGTTGCAATTTCCCTTCACACTTTATTCAGGCTTAGGACTGACAAAATAAGAAGATGTTAGATGTTATTCTACAGTAAAGTTATTCTCCTTACTTTGGCGTGTTTAGAAATGTGCAGCTGTAATATGTGTTAGCATCTTTTGGAATGGCCCTTTTAATTCATAATTTTTATTTTAATGGCTCATTTACCATGTATTTTTTATTTAGCCTTTTGATGTCTTTTAGAAAACGGCAAGGTCGAGGTGCTAACCATCAACAAAAATATGTACAATCACCCTTTTTTTGCCATCAAACTGATATATTTTTTCACGTTTTCGAACTTGTAGTATAATAATTGATACAGGTTATGCATAGTTTTGACAATTGCATATAGATTATAATATATCAATGATAATTAATTTATAATATACATGCTAAGAATAATAAAGTGATATAGGTATGTATGTTAATACTATAGAGATACCTAATGTAGTATTAGGAATATAATAATAAAATGACTATAGTTATTTGTTTTACTAGGCAGCAAATTAGTAGATTGACTGCCGCGGCTGATAGTTCATAGCCGAGCGTAGCGAGGCTAGGACTTCAGCTAAGGCAGTCAATCTACTTTGCTGCCGAGTTGAACATATAATTTTTTCTCCGATTGTTTATAATGATATATGTATATTGTATATTTGCAAATTATTACAATTCCTACAATCTTTTTATTTTTCCTGTAGTGATAAATTAAGACAAAATTTGATAGAAATCGCAATTGTTGGAATGGTTCGTTGCTATGGAAATGTATATGTCCATAATAATTATAGTTTGACAACTTATGTCAAACGTTTTATTCCCATGGAGACTAATCACTTTGCTGCCTAGGCAGCAAAGTACTTACTTTGCTGCCTGGACAGGAAAAGTAAGACTTTGCTGATTGATATGTGTCTGCAAAATTAATATTTGCTGTCAATCGGAGAAAAAATTATTGTCTAAAACTAAGCCTCGCTCTATTTTTGTTTTTTTAGACCCAAAAGGAACAGAAGTATAAAAAAATATCTGTAGAATTTGGTTTGTACCATTTAGTCTCTTATCTCATGATCACTTTATGCTCGTCTTTACTTCGTGTTTTTTTTTTATCAAATGCTTATATGTTCCTAATCAATGCTTAAAACCATGTCTATGATTAAGTTTAAATTCAATAACCATTAAATTTATGTTTTCGAATCATTTTCACTTAAAATGCCACCAAAATTGACAGAAATGGATGGTATTATTCATAAAATATATCAAAAAACTAATTATACTGATACTTTGATATTAGTTACTGGCGTATGAGAGATGGAGGAGGTAAGCATGTTTATGTCCTCTATTTTATTATATTAATTTAGTAAATTACTTGCAAAATAAGATATAAAAAATGGATTTTTCTAGGGCATGGAGGAACCCCACATCCAGAGCTTACAGTGCCTCTAATCACTATAGGCCACAACTGTCAAAACTCAGGTTTTGATGGAATATTTAATGTTATTATGATCATCTTGTCTGCCCTATTCATAAGTGAAATAAAAATGCTTCTCGAAACTCAGCAAATATTAGCAGCTTACTAGTACACATAATATATTCTTGGCTTTTACTTTTATTTTGACCCCATGACATTTATATCCACAAGTCTCATCGAAGAAGAACATTATTTTTGGATATTTGTCAGTGTCACCTTAACTGTTTTAGTTTTCATTGAAGTTATGAACAAACGGGAGGCTGTATTAAATGTGGATAGTCTAAAGCTAATTACGGTTCTCATATTTATAAGATTTTCAATGGATTTGAATTCAACTGTAGAGGACTCGGTGCAAAATGACAATAATCGGGCACATATTCTAATAGCAGAAGAAAATCATATATACCATAAAATTTGTTTTGACTTGGTTTAATTTTGGTATTTATTAGCATTAGCTGTGACCTAAGAATATCAAGAAGCAGCTATATTTTGCATATTTCAAGCTTTTTGACCCTAAGTTTTATTTTCACTTTAAAAATCAACAAAACAAAACAAAATTGATTTGGGGCATAATATCACATTATTAATAAAACCCCATAATGTTGTGTTAATCCTCTTGCGACATATTATGTTAGTAATCAAGTATGCAACTTAAATAAATTTCAAAATATTTTTTCATAACAGTGGTGAATTATTTGCTTTCAAATTGTTTCTACTGCGACTAACATCAGAGAATCCATGTATTTACCTTGGAAGGCGCCACTTATTGAGTCATCCCAACCAAGATTGGATTTCCATATTTCCTGCATAAGAATTATGGCTGTTAGTTTGACAGGGCCGATCAAACCAAGCGGGTCAAACATTTGGGCAATTTTGGACAATATTAAGCGTTTGGTTGTGACTCTTTCTATGGGATTTTTAGACAAATTTACTGAGAAGACATCTAACTCTGAATTCCATAGAATTCCGAGAACTTTATTAGATATTTCATCTATTTTGATGTCATAGTTTAATATCGGGATAGAAGCATAAGTCGAGGGGTTTATATGTTTTAGAAATATTTTAGAGTTTGAGCCCCACTTATGTAAATAAATTTGCCTATTTTATAGAGTCCATTTAATTGTTTGCGCAATTCCCTTAAATTATTGATCGAGTCTTGTCCACATAATACGTCCTCCACGTAACATTGGGAAAGAATAGCTTCAGAAGCTAGGGGAAATTCGTTTTTGTAACTTAGGACAAGTTCATTTAATGCCCGGGTGACTAAATAGGTAGCACAGTTAGTTCCGTAGGTGACTATTAATAATTCAATGCATTGCAGCTCGGAATGAGGATTGTCGCGCCAAAGAATATTTTGGAGGTATGTTTGATTGGTGTTCGCTTTGATTTGTCGATACATCTTCTCGATATCCGACGTTAAAACATATTTAAATGAACGGACTCTTAATAAAATGTCAAAAAGCTCAGATTGGACAGAGAAACCTTTATGCATGATGTCATTGAGAGAAAAGCCCTCACGATGTTTTCATCGATCCATCAAATACACCACGTAGTTTTGTACTATGACTGTCTTCACGAATCACGGAGTAATGTGGCAAAAAATACTTATGTTCGTGTCGTTTATTTTTTAAGGGCATGATTGAGAGATAAATTAAATTGCTATAATTATTAAAAAGCTGCGGATCTTTTCCAAATCGTTTCTCTAAAAGTTAAAACCTCTTTTTGGCTAGAAAAAATTATTCTACAAGCTGAAATTTGTCCTTGGGAATTTTCAAAGGAAGGTCAACTTGAAATGATCCATCATTTAGAATTATTGTAGTTTCGAGAAAGGTCTTTTCCACGAATTCGTGCCTTGTCTGACATGGGTTTGGAACATCTTCAAGAGACCAGCTGTTTTAGAGCCTTGTACTAATAAACATTTATTTGATTTTCCTTTAAAAGGGCGTAAGGGGGTATTAAACCAGAGTGGGTGCCGACTAATCTAAGCGAGTGGTCATTAAGTTTTATCATGTCTCCGAAGAACATTTTGTAGTATATGTCTGCTCCTAGCAGTATATCTACCTTGGAGGGCTTGTCAAATTGCGGATCAGCTAACTCAGATGCTGTTGTTCGTAGTTTGCTTTTATTTACACGAAAATGAGGGGTTATTTTATTTAAAATGCAACAATTAACAACAGTTAGTTGAAAATTACTTATCAAAGAGCACATGTTTAGATTAATGACCTTATTCGAGTGCTTAATGTTTCCACCAAAACCAGAAATATCAATATTTTGGGTTACAAGGGAATATTTAAGTTTATTTACAAGAGAATCGATAATTATCGAGATCGTGCTGCCAGGATCGATAATCGCTCGAGCGGTGACTATTCCACCATTCTTGGCAGGTATATTTACAAGAGCAGTTGCGAGTAAGACTTCATTGTCTTCCATGGCAAACCCAGAAAGTGTTCTGTGGTCACTAGCAAAATTCGGTTCCTGAGTGGTCGGAGGCTGATCACTGGGCATCAGATGCGGGAGGTTATTCGGAAGTGTATTGTTACTAGTCGTTACAAGATTAATTTGATTTTGACTTTGCTAATTACTACGTTGATGAGGTTTTAGGGTTAGGGTGAGTGGCAACATGGCGAGCGAGAATGACGCGGAATTTTCGCTAAGTAAAAAAGTGGAAATTATTTGTTTTCACTGTGACAAGAAAGTAGTTTTTACTGTAAAGTGCATAAGGTGTCTCAAACTGTTTCATCCAGCATGTTTGCAACAAGCCAGCAGTGCTAAATAGGCTGTTTGCAAACACATTCCTTGTGATGAGCCTGCTAACCTCAAAGGTCAAGATGCTAAAGATCTTTTAGAAATCCGAATGATGTATGTGTTCTTGGAATCCAATTACCAATCGCTGAGGGAGAATCTTGAAAAAATGGAAAAAGTCTTGGAGGGGCATAATGAGGTACAAAGTGCAGTTTCAAATATACAAACCTCAAGGATTTCAACGAGGCAATCGGCAAAGTCGGAATCCAAAATCCATACGCGTCAAAAATCACGTACGTCGGAGCTTGATCCGGTGATCGTTAATGCCGAACCCATACTCCAATGCTCCAAATCCGCAACGGCGACGACGAAATCGCACAAGTCGAACGGAAAACGCCATCCTGTCCGCGACGTATGTTGACTAGCACTTCTGATAAAGTGTCAGATCTGTCAAAGTCAGCTGAAGCGAAGGGAAAGGAAAACCAAAACAAAGAGAATAATGACGTTGTTTTTGTCGATTCTCTGGAAAATTCAGCTTCAAAGGGTGCCTCTGGCGGTCCAGAATATGAGTGGAAAACCGTCTCAAATAGGAAAAGGCCTAAACTTTTACCTGAGAACAGGCCCAAACCAATCCAGGGTGTAAACAAGAGCAGCAATATTCTTGAAGTTGCACAAAAATTCTACTGGGTCTTCCTTACAGGATTGTCAAGGAGCACAGAGTTTAAGGCAATTCTGGAATATCTAGAGAGTCAGCACAGAAGTACAAAATATATTATCTGTGAAAAAATGAAGACCAAATCAACACAAATCAGCTCCTTTAAACTCGGAGTCCCCGAGCAACAGGTTGACAATATACTGGATCCTGAGCTGTGGCCAGAAGGGATTAAAGTCAACCATTTTCGGAATCTGCAACGCCCACAATCAAAGAAGTTTTCTTCTCCGGAAGGAGGCACTCGGTGAGTGGGGTTAAGACCAAAAATGTTATGTCAATATTACATGCAAATATTCAAAGTATTTATAATAAAATATCAGAGTTGGAAGTAGTCCTTGATGAGGAATCTTTTGACTGTGTTTGTTTTAATGAGCACTGGCTGAAACCCGACCAATTGTCAGTGTTAACATTGCAGACCTATAGCGTTGCCTCTGGTTTCTGTAGGTCTGTTAGGATTCATGGGGGTGTTGCCATTTATTTAAAACCTGATATTGACTATCATGATCTGAATCTTTCAAGATTCTCTGAGGAAATTCACTGTGAGGTTGCAGGAGTTTGTCTGGTGCAGCAATACACTCAGCTTATCACAGTTTATAGGTCTCCCGGGGGTGACTTTCAGAGATTTTTAGAGATTTTAGATAGTGTTTTTGACACTTTGAATCTGACTCTGAATGTCATTGTTACAGGGGACTTTAATGTTCATTTCAATACTAATGATCCTATAGCAGCTGACCTAGGTAATCTTCTGCAATCTTACGGACTACACATGACTGTTAATTTTGCTACAAGAAATGATGCTTGCCTTGATAATATTTTCAGCAGAGTGTTGTAGGTCTTTTGATCTTCACCATCTTTCCGATCATAAAGGTAGAGTATTTAACTTTGATAGGGTAAATGTTAAATTGAATTCTAATGCCAGAATTAATTATAGACCTATAACTTCCGAGGGACTCCTTCATCTCTATAATGTGGTTGAAGGAGTGAACTGGCAGTTTGTAAATGATTCTAGTATGAATATTGAGGATCGTTGTGCATTGTTTGTGAATATCATTGCAGACTCGGTTGAGCATTGTTTCCCACTTAAGTCTAGATTGCCCAGTAGTGGACAACAATCTGTGCGAGTTGATTGATTTAATGATGGGCTGAGAGAACAAAGAGAGATGCTTCACACTTTAATTGATTTGAATAAGAAATATCCCACATTAATTCCTAAAAGTCTAGTATTACAGCATAAAAATAATTATAAACATGAAATCTCCAAAACAAAAAAACAGGTCTATGATGCCTACATAAACAATTCAAATAGGCCACAGGTGACTATGTGGAATATTATTAAGTCAAAGCCATCTTAATCCAATACTCCAAAAAGCAATATTCTTAATGCACAAACATTTAATAACTTTTTCATTAACATTGCTGATGATATTGTAAAAGATTTACCAGTGACCGACAAAAGCTTTACTGACTATTTGAATGTGCCTGTATTAACCAGTTTCAATTTTCAACTCATAACTTTCAATCAGGTAAGAGATAAAATATCTATGCTAAAAAATACCAAAAGCCGGGACTGCTTTGAAATATCCACGAGAATTGTCAAGACCCTCAAACATATTCTAGTTTTCCCACTAACCAAACTCATAAAATTTTGGCTGGGGTTTTCCCCTCTACTTTAAAAGATGCTAAGGTTGTACCTATATTCAAAGGCAAGGGTTCGTCTGATGATGTTACCAACTGTCGACCCATTTCTCTTTTGTCGATTTTCTCCAAGATATTTGAGTCAATTTTAAAAGATCAAATAAACCTTTACTTTGAACAGAACAGTTTGTTTCATGCCGGTCATTATGGTTTCCGCAACAAGAATTCCACAACACTAGCTATTAATAACTTATTAGATCATGTTGTTGAAGGGTTGGAGGAGGGCTTGGTTCATATGTCTCTTTCTACGATCTTACAAAAGCTTTTGACTGTGTCTCTCATTCCATATTAATTAAAAAACTAAAATACTATAACTTTACCACAAGTATAAATTTAATAAATTCCGATCTTTCAGATCGTACTCATTTTGTCTACTTCAACAATAATAAATCGCAGAAAGATATGATCAAACATGGAGTGCCACAAGGCTCAGCGTTGGGACCTCTCTTGTTTTTGATTTATATTAATGGCCTATCAAACTTTGAGAATAATTCTAGACTTATACTCTTTGCTGATGATACAACCAACATTATAAAGTATCACCCTACAGATCCACAGGTTCGGCATACTCTGGATGTGACCCAGCATCTGCTTGATTGGTTTGTATCAACTCAACTTAGCCTGAACAGGTCTAAAACTCAAAATCTAAACTTCACCTTTCGTCGAAGCAATCCGAATCTTCCCTCTGATAACTTTGTTACCCTTGATCCATCTTTAACTTGGGAGCAACATGGTCTGCAACTGAGTAATAAGCTTTCCAGAGTCATCTTTCTGATTAGGGCAATATCAGGCTATGTAACTCTTCCCACTCTTTTGACAGCCTATCATGGTTACTTTTCTTCTCAGATGCCCTATGGAATATTAAATTGGGGACATAGTTCTCATGCAAAGAGGATTTTTGATTTGCAGAGACGGTGTGTGAGAGTCCTGGCTGGATTGGGCTATCGTGAGTGTTGTCAGCAATACTTTGTAATGTTTAAACTTCTCACTTTTCCATCTCTATACATTTATACATGTCTAGTCTATGTCAAGGAAAACATCTCTATTGGAATCTAGGCAAATTGGTCGGAAGGTTAAAGCTTACTTAATGGCAAGGGCTTTTTATTCCATTGAGTACTACCTCCAAAATGACTTCTCAGACTTGATGTGATATTGTCTGTGTTAATGTCTTAGTGTTTTTATATACATAATATTTAACTGTACCTACCTATAAGTTTAAAAAAATTGTACATGTTTTTTCTTTTTATTCTGTGTCTTGTGTATACCAATTAATTCTAACAAATTTTATTTTAGTATTGAAATATGTACCTAGTAAGTAACTTTGTAGTGCTAGTTTAGTGAGTGTTCTTGTGATTTCTATTTGATTTTTTGTTGACGTGTATAAACATTTTTTTTATGTATTGATACTAATAAATATTTGAATTTGAGTAATTAGGGTCGCTTCTAGAGTAAAAATAGCTTTGACCAGAGTTCGAATTCCTCGAGTTTGAACCTTCGGGGGTTGAGCCAAACGAATGCAACAGGGAGTGGTGTTTTTTTTGCCGCAAGTAGAGCATAGCAATTGGGATGTACACTCACGGACCTGGTGTTTGGATCCTAGGCAATTAATACATAAATTGGTACCATACACAAAGTCAGTTCTTTGTCTTAAAGGCAGGTCTTTGAATTCCATACAGGTGTATATTTTGTGATAAGGTAACCTGCAAAAACTATATTGTTTAAATCTGGGAGAGCTGGAGCGAAAGGAAAGGTGATTAGATGCATTGTGTATGAAAGGTTCATGAGAAGCGCGGTCGTCTATTATTTGATCGTGATTGCTTATTTTCGCAATGTGAGAAATTCGATTAAGCTTATGTTGATAGGGGCGAGTTCCAGGTCCAGTAGCGTTGTTCTAAGCAAATCTTCCAACCATGGAACGGTTCCTGAAAGGGCGTTAGACATTTGTGTTCCCCTTTCAGAAAAATAAGCCTTTCTAGTCCTAAAATCCAATTTTGGAGTAAATATGTAAATTAGAATTAAGTCCCAATTATCTATTGGAATGTAAAATTTTTAAGAGCATCCATATTTTGTCTAATATGAACAATAAAATCTCTAACGCTATGTGCAGTAACCTTTGTCACAGCTGTAATTTCAACCAAGTTTTTGATGTGAGCAAATATAATTGACAACGTAACGTTGTTTTAAAGTATCAATGGCAATAATTAAGTTTTGATCTATTAATTGCAACATTTCAATTAAGCGTAGTGGCTCGCCTGATAAATAAAATTTTAAATAAATCAATTTTTCAACGTTTGATAGCAATTGATTTTTAACTATAAGAGTATTAAAAAGCTGATAAAAAGCATTTCATTTAGTTATTTCTCCATTAAAATGAGGGATGTTTAATTGAGGTAAATTTACATTTGGTTTTTGTACACACATCGGTCGATGTCTGCTGGACCGTGTTCGGCGCGATTCTACCTTTTAATTTCGCCAAACAAGAGTGATATTTATCATTAATATCGTCTTTATCTAGAACAGTGGGATCTATCATTTCAATTTGATTTTGTACATCTTCATACATTGAAAATGCCTGAATCAAACTAGTTTCTCTAACTTCAAATTCTAAATGATTAGTTTCAATCTTAACATTTTTGGTGTACCAGTTAATTATTTTTGAAATTTTACCTTTATAAATAGCGCGCTGTTTAACTAATGTGTCTATTTGTTCTTGTTGTGACATGTTTTTACAATATACAGGGTGGGCAAATAAGCGAAGTAAGCAGCTGTATCTCAGAAACCACTAATCGTAGAGACTTGCAGTAAAAAATGATGTACCTAGAGTGACTAAAAGAAGACACTGGAAATAACTTTCAAGTTCATACCTCTACCGCTAGGGGGCGTAATAGCTATGGTCGGGTAGAAAAATGCATTTTACTCAAAAATGTTTTATTATAAGTTGATAAAAGAATACCACCACTGTAATCCTCGTGAAATTCTGCATCTTTTCGGTTCATCACTTTTGATTGTTAGAAACGTTAAATGCTCAAATTATATTATGTGTAGTTCATAATATCATAATAAATAAGTTTTTTTGGCATTATATTTTGTACTAAAGAATGTTAAAATGTTAGTTTCAATAAAACAATAAAGTTTTAGTAGTTAAAAGAATTTTCATTTTCATTTAAAAAATGTGTCCGCTCTGGCGCTTAGAGTATAGCTACTTTAAAAACTATTTTACGCGCCAAAGCGGACACAATTGCGGACACAGTCCATAAAATGTAAACAAAACTGTTTTTCAAAAAACTACGATCAGTAGCCCATTCTAGAGGCCCAAAAAATATTTAATTATAAGGCGTTTAGAAAATTAAGAATTTTCGGGAAATATAAACCTCCAAATTTGGCGGACACGGTTGTCCGCCCGGTAGTCATGAGCCGATGACGCAGCGGCCACCGGTGTCCGCCCTGGCGGTGAATGTGTTAAGCTAAAAGATGTGCAAGAACTTATGAATATATCGATAACACAAATCTCTGCCGAAAACTGGACGAATGTCATAAACCACGTCATAAAAATGTGGGATCTTGACTGTCTCTTGGAGCTTGGAGGAGACAGTAGAACCTCTGCTAATTTCAGTTGAAAATTCTAACGACTCTGGCTTCAGTGAGGATGATTTATAATTAAATATTACGTACATATTTAGTTTTGATTATTGTAAATACTTGACATTAACACTTTTTCTAATTGAAATGGTTTTCTAAACGGGTGACATTGTTTTTGTAGTTATGCTACATGGTTTGTAACCTGTTACATTCATTTACCAATATAAACTTTAGATTTCTACTTTAAATTGGCTTGTTTATTATTTTACGTTGTGTGATAAAATATTTCAACAAAGTCCTAAAATAAATTTTAAAAGCCTAATATCCAACACGAGCAACCCCTATTGTTCTCGGCAAACGTACCGGATGAGTTCAACTACAAATGTGTTAAAGCTATCTGCATTTTATTGGAAAATATACCCTAAAAATCAAATTGGTCGCATTTTATGTCATCTCGCCCTGTACTCAACAAAACGCCTTTTACATTTATAATAAAGGTGTTGTGCTATCAGACAATAAGAAACAGAGTATAAACCGCATATCGATAACTTTACGCGTTCAGGAGTTATTGCCAGAAAAGCAAACAAGCTTTTATTTAAATGCACTAAAAAGAAGAAAATACATTTTGAAGTAAATCAAACCCATTATTTTGTTACATTAAACATATTTATATGATAAAAAAGCTAGTCGCGAGAATTGCCTGTTTCAAATTGCTCGCGACAAGCTTTTATATCATATAAAAATGTTTAATGTAACAAAATAATGGGATTGATTTACCTACTTCACAATTTATTTTCTTCTTTTTAGTGCATTTAAATAAAAGCTTGTTTTTAAAAACTTATTTTTTACTTTTATTTATTTTTTACTTTTTAGTAGGTATTATGGTATAGCAAAATCATAAATTTAGTAAATATTATATTTTTATTTATAAAACTTAGATTCGTAGTATATAATAAAAGCCATTTTGAATCAGCCATTTTGAATTTTCAATATCTGATGAAAAAAATTGTATTTCTTGTCCTTAAAAACCCCCTAATACCAATTTTAAACCAAATCGGACATTCTTTAAGTAGTGCCTTCATCACTAACCTTTAAAGGGAGGTGGGAAGTGTAAGCAACACCACTGTCTTCATAAGAATAAACAATGGCAACACCATAGTTTTATATTTTCATTTGAACTACAAACGCATACCAAATTTGAAGCCAATTGGATATGTAGAAGTCAGCTAAAATTGACTTGCAACATTTAACCCAATATCGGCCATGTTGAATCCGCCATTTTGAATTTTCAAAATCTGATAGAAAATTCATATTGCTTGTCCCCAAAAACCCCCATATACCAATTTTAAACGAAATCGGACATGCTGTAAGTAGTGCCCCCTCCCCTACCCCCGAAAGGGGGGGAGGTGTAAACTTAACAACATTATAATATTGTATTGTCATCGGAACTATAAACGTGTACCAAGTTTCAATTCAATCGGACATTTAGAAGTAGTTTATAATTCAGCTTGCAAGATTTGATTACAGACAGATCCACAGGTGAAATTAAATAAAAGCTTGTAAAAAGGGCAAAATTTTCATTTCATTCTGCTAATATTTCCAAATTTTTAGCTGATATTTTAATTTAGGAGGAAAGATCACGATAATTATTATTATGGTAAAACTGGGTACCTGAGATAAGCTTCGTTCAATTGTTGCACCAAATTTCTTAAAATGTTGGAGCAGTGCTAAGTCACAATTTACACTTATTTCCTATTATGTTATTATTATAGTATCATTAATGTTATTTTCATGGTTGTTTTGATTATTTTTGTTAATAAAACATTTTTTACTTTATTCATGGCATGCTTGACCAAAAAAATTCGAAAAATAATTTGTATGCATTGTTAAAAAATGATCTTCTGGCAATAACTCCTGAACGTGTGAAGTTATCGATATGCGGTTTAGAGTTTTTTTTCCTGCAAATTTGATCTACTTTCTATTTCTGTTGATAAAATTATATCATTATGTTTGAAATTTCCGAGAAAAATGAAAAAAGCCATAAACTTTTGAATTGGCGCCCCCTAGCGAGAGCAGCAAAAACTAATTTGTCAGGAGTATATTTTGTTCTTAATAAACACGGTTCCCTCTCTCAAGCGAGACCTAGTTTGCTCAAATAATAATATATTGGGGTCGGTCAAGTTTGCCCCCCGTATTAAACAAATTTCAAAAATAAATGAAGCATAATTTTGCACACATTTTGCACACCGCAAATACAATTTTGCACATCCACACAACGAAAACTAGAGCTGTTTTTTATACGGGGGGCAAACTTGACCGAGGAGGTCTGTTACAAAATTGAAAAATTTTGATGCCACTCGATTCGGAAAATTTTGCACAATTTTGCACACCTATTTTCAAATTTTGCACACTTTTCCGGGGAAAGTTATGAGGTATTAAATATTTGCATTTTTCCCCCCGTTTGTCAAAAAGTTGAAATCTTTTAATGCTGCTAAGTTCAACTAATTTTGCACAATTTTGCACACCTATTTTCAAATTTTGCACACTTCTCTGGGGAAATTTATGACGTGTTAAAAATTTTAATACCCCCCCCCCCCCCCCCGTTTGTCAAAATGTGGAAAATTTTTAATGCTGCTAGGTTCTACTAATTTTGCACAGTTTTGCACACCTACATTCAAATTTTGCGCACTTCCCTGGGGAAAGTTATGAGGTGTCAAAGATTTGCATTTTCCCCCCATTTGTCAGAAAGTTTAAAAATTTTGTTACTGGTAGGTTCAACTAGTTTTGCACAATGTTGCACACCAACTTTTAAATTTTGCATACTTTTCTGGGGAAAGTTATGAGGTGTTAAACATTTGCATTTTTCCCCCCGTTTGTCAAAAAGTTTAAAAATTTTGATACTGCTAGGTTCAACAAATTTTGCACAATTTTGCACACAAACTTTTAAATTTTGCACACTTTTCTGGGGAATGTTATGAGGTGTTAAAAATTTTAATTCCCCCGTCCCCCCGTTTGTCAAAATGTGGAAAAATTTTGATGCTGCTAGGTTCTACTAATTTTGCATAATTTTGCACACCTACTTTCAAATTTTGCACACTTTTCTGGGGAAAGTTATGAGGTGTCAAAGATTTGCATTTTTCCTCCCGTTTATCAGAAAGTTTAAAAATTTTGTTGCTGGTAGGTTTAACTAATTTTGCACACCAACTTTCAAATTTTGCACACGTTTCTGGGGAAAGTTATGAGGTGTTCAAAATTTGCATCCCCCCCCCCCC
>MU195885.1:0-11360 GCA_016904865.1 Pissodes strobi | reverse complement strand
TTGGGACCTTACCGATTTTATCTTGACTTACCATGGAGTTGCGCGGTTAGCCTCCTCTGTAGCGCGGACGTACTGGATTTTCAAAAGCCGTGTTCAAGCCTAGGAT
Source organism: Pissodes strobi (assembly GCA_016904865.1). NCBI lineage: Eukaryota > Metazoa > Arthropoda > Insecta > Coleoptera > Curculionidae > Pissodes > Pissodes strobi. The sequence continues at coordinate 11,254 of MU195885.1, read as the reverse complement.
TAGACGAGCTATGCGTCGTCTTACAACATTTTTGGATCTACTCCTAGGGCGGCGTTGATTACTCCTTGGAATTTGTTGCGATTTCGTGCTAGTTATTTTGTACCTTATTTTTGAATATCCGATTATGTCTGTGTCAGTGCCACCTTATGAAGCATTGTTGCCTTCCGGCCTCGATCATCTGTTGGATTTGACTGTCCGCTTGGCGAACTTAGCCGCTTGCTCGCTCGTGTTAGATGGAACACTTGGGTCTCTATGGCTTCACCATAGCCTTAGTTTTGTTTTGCTTCCGTCCGCTCTATAGGGGCGGGGGGCGAGTCGGGGTTGTAGGGATTTCGGGTTTTCCGCGCGATGTGGATCGTCTGATGTCTCTGCTCCTTAATGGAAAGAATAACCCTATACCGAAGTACTGGTAGAGGTAGAAGTTCTATGAGTGCTGTGACGATAGGGACCTTCAGTCCCATTGTTTCTGTTGATAGATTCACCGCTTTTGTTTAGTTATTAATTATGTTTTACTTGGTTAGTTTATATTGGGCGCTAGTCTTCAACTGGCTACCAGTAGCGGCGTTTGTTTTTTCCCTGTCCCCATAAGGGTCAGTTTAACTCGTTCTGGTCTTGAAAGTATTGGTTGGTTTCTCGTTCTAGACTTGAAAGTATTGGTTGGTTTTTCTTTTGGTTGTTAACTGTCATGATCACTCCCGAGGCGTTGCTGGCTCGTGCTCGGGAACATTCGATCCCTCACCCGGGAGGTTCTGCTTGGGAATCCGTAGTGTTAGGTCTCTTCCGTAGTGTTAGGTTTCTTCCGTTAGTGATAGGTCTCTTCCCTTAAGGTTAGGTCTCTTCCGTTAGCTGTAGGTCTTAGATTCTGTTAGGTTTAGTGAAAATGGAAGGTTCCCATTCCATTTAGTATGGGGTGTTGGGTGTTGATCCCCTTAAGTTTAGTTTTAGTTTGTCTTTTGTCCGTTACCTTGGGGTTTCTGGGCGAGGGTGGCATCTTCGTTGTCTTTGGTTCTGATTTCGGTAATCAATGGTTTTACATCTACTTTTAACATTATCGTCTGAAAAGTTTTTTTTTGGAAAGTTTCCCTCCTTTCGAGGAGAGTTGTGACATCCCGTTTCGGTCGCCAACTAGGAGTGAATTTTTTGGTACGCCTCGGTACCATTCATGCGTCCGTTCGAAGTACGAAATCTAATTCCGATATTGGATTCGATTTTATATCTGTCCCGCGTGACCTAGGGGGTCCGTTTTATTGGAGCGTTGAGAAACGTCGCAGTGAAATTTCCTGCGTGGAGACTTGATCTGTCGAGGCGCGAAATGGACGCCTTGTTCAGCCTTGAAGGTACGGTCCTTTTTCCAGAAAAGCCTTTCAGTTGTGCAGTCGATTTTTAAAAATTGTTTTACGCCGATGCATTTACGGTGGATTTTGTCGACTAACAACGTAGTTATTCCCGTATAAGCCATTGCGATTTTGTTTTCGATTAAGTTTAGTGCTGTAAATACGGGAAAATCTCGCCAAGCTAGGATTTTTGAAATTGTTTTTTCTCTGATATAGGTAGCCATTGTAGTGCTTGGCGTTTTTTATGTGCCGTGTAGTTTCGCCCTTCGTTTAAGAGGTAAGTTTTCCTTATAAATTGCCGATGTTTTGCGTTTCTCGGGTCTTATTTAATTGCATTTTTGGGATATTTAGCTTTTCGTTCCTGTCGGACTCGACGTAATAGCCTAATTTACCGACGTGACGTCATCATAATTAGAGATTAATATGGGTTGATAGTTTTTTTACTACTCGGGTGGCGTAGTTTATTATTTAATGATTTTTAAATTAACCGTTTTCATTCATATCGGACTTGATTTAATTGGCTTGATTATTCGGTGCGACGTCAAATTGATTAAGAGAATAATTTAAGCATGGACTTAAATATTTATATATAATAGCTGTGATGGTTCACTCACGGGGCCTTGCTACCAGCATAATTAATCGTTTTTATTTTGTTTCCGACGAAGTGTAAAGTAGATTTTCGGTAATTTAGCCGTTCGATTTATTTGACCATTTTGAGTCAATTTAGATACGAGTGTAGAATTTAACCATAGATTTCGATTTCGCTTTTTCAAGGGCAACTATTTTCTACAGCCATTAGTTGCGATTAATGATAACAGACCGCTAATTTCATGAAATTTATTATATTATCGGAGTTAGAATCAATGCAATGGGAAACTATGGTTTTTATCTTTATTTTTTTTTATTTATTCGTGCAATCAATTTCTAGAGCTTCGTGTGGGTTATTGATTTTAATTATTAATTAGACAGTAAACCGGGAAATTCGGTTGTTAGGGGTTAGTTAATGCAGTTTCGTTTATTAATAGATACCGTACTAAGGGAAGCCCTCAGATCATGTCGTATAATGTAGAGTACGTATTTTTGCGTATTTTCGTTCATAGTCGTTTACTTTATTGAACTTTGTTCTTAATTTATTAAATTAAAGGTACGCTATCTTTTTGATATTAACATTGGAAGGTCGTTCGGGTTATCTCTTTACCAAACTCGTTAACTGATGATGTGGGCGAACTGAACCTATTTAGTTTTCGGCATAACTAATATTAAGTTTTAGTTGTAAATATTTCGATTGCTCTAATATAGTATTACGCTGATGCGTTTTTTTCTTATTTATTCTTTGTTGGTTTTTAACTTTTGGTTCATTATTGAATTAGATTTACAATAAAAATCTCTTTAATCCGTAATTTGAAATTCTGCTATATTATTTTTTTTCGAACTGAGATTATATAATGGCAATGGGTTCACATATTGTTGAGACTCGTTACTAGGGAATGTTTCCATTCCTAGAGTCCTTCCCCCAGGCAGGGGTTTGATTGTCCTTCCACCGGGTGAGAATTTGGAAGTCCTTTCACCAGGCGGAAACTTGATGGTTCGCCTACTTGTCTGGACTGCTGTAGATTTGGCCCAGCGGAGCTTGCTTACCTGGTGTGACCAGACCGTTCATTGGACCGGCGAGACGTGTTGGACGTCGAAGGATTTTTCCACCCAGCCTAAGTGTTTGGTTCAGATTTAAATTACTGTGTCTAGAAGACACAGTAATTTAAATCTAAACCAAGGATAAGTTATTGCGCCCAACTTATCCTTGCGGTTTACGTGATCACAACTCCGCGCGGTACACCAAACCCAAGTTTTCTTTTTACTACCCCCAATTACTCGCTGGGGCTCTTAGGCGCTTAAGTGGTGCCTATCCCATTTTCATTTAACTTTAATATTCATAGAGTTTTGGTTAACCACTAATAATTTTTTTTATTCTTATATCTAAGTTCATTATTATTAGATAGTTTAGTTTTTTGGAAGTTCAAACCATCCGCAATCGTTCGTATCGTACCTGAAAGTATTTATATTAAAATTTTGGGCCTTCTCAATTTACTTTTACACTTTTGTATTTATCGCTATTTTTGGCTCATCTTGATCTTTTCAAATAAAGAGATAGCATTGTATTTGCGTCGTTTTTATTTGGCTAGACAATTTTTCGTATCATAACATTTCAGCTCTCCTGGTGGTGGCGTTCTCTTCTTTTGCGAATCTCACCGGCTAGGTTACCTTGAGGAGCGGAGGTCTTGCAGCAGGTTCCACGAATAACGCGGGGATCTCCAGTTTGGTCCTTAACAAACTCGGTGGCGCCCAAAGACCTCTCTCCGGAGCAGCGGGCAAATTGCGCGCTCACTTTACAACTTGCTACAAGGCCTTGCGTTCCAACCTGCCGGGTAAATATTTTTGCGGTGGATTACTAGTCGAATTCGGTAAGTGTGCAATAATAATAATCTCGGTGGGATGCGTCATAGCTCCACGAGCATTGAACATCTTTTAATTTTTCTTAAAAAAAATAGTGATATTTTTATTACACAAAAAGCGCGTCGCAATTTGGCATTAATTTTGGCAAAACAGTAAAAATAAGGCCTTTTTATATATAAAAGGTATTTTTAAAAATACTTGGACGGGGGGGCATAGAACTGTGGTACCACCAAAAGCTTTCTACATTATCGATAAATAATTGTACAAAGTTTTGTTAACATTAAAATAAAAATTCAGATTTGATAAAGTGGAGTAGATAAGATAACGTATGGGACGCAAAGTAAATGGCGGTGTAAGCACAAAAAAGGTAATACAGACAAAGCAATTAAATCATTAATTTAGGCAAAACTAGAGCAATAATTACCTCGTTAGTGTGTGTGTGGGCTAGGGAAATTCGACGGTATCGGTCTTATCTGACGAACGTGGAAAGCCTCTAGAAATAAAGAAAAAAACCGTTAGCGTCATGGCGCTCACTCGCTTCACAGGCAAAACAAAAAGAAATCCAGAGAAAATGCTTACCTAATACCGCAGTATTTAGATCCCGATTAATCGGTCGTGTCAAAACACAAACAGAAAATCAACACAATATATCCCCAAAGAAAGGGTAGAATTGAATCATAATAAAATGTTGAGTCTCTACAACTGCACGATCAGCAAACCTTCTCTTCGCCTCGATGGGTATTTTAGAAGAGCCAAATCCTCAGTTTTCAGTCAATTTGTCTTTGCGTCACTTCTTGGAGATTAGAGGGGGAGAAAAAATTGTAGGGCGGAGGACTGCCGTATCGTATTCTAACGATTCGATACGAGGAATAATTCTAAGATAATAAACAACTTGGATCTCGTTTATTATGGCTGTAAAACGACTGCGGAAGCCACAATGAATTTACCGAAATTGAATGATTCAAGAAATACCAGAGAATATTCCAATTGTACCAAGTTTTGTCAACGCAACTCAAAGCGAGCAGTGCTCACACTTGTCTTAATTTTGGCAAAGCAGTAAAAATAAGGCCCTTTTAAATATAAAAGGTGTATTTAAAAATACTTGGATGGGGAGGCATAGAACTTTGGTACCACCAAAAGCTTTCTACATTATCGATAAATAATTGTACCAAGTTTTGTTAACGCAACTCAAAGCGGACAATGCCCGCACTTGTCTTAGTTTTGGCAAAACATTAAAAATAAAGCCTTTTAAAATATAAAAGGTGTTTTTAAAAATACTTGGACGGTGAGGCATAGAACTTTGGTACCACCAAATGCTTTCTACATTATCGCCAAATAATTGTACCAAGTTTTGTCAACGCAACTCAAAGCGGACAGTGCCCACACTTGTCTTAATTTTGGCAAAACAGTAAAAATAAGGCCTTTTTAAATATAAAAGGTGTTTTTAAAATATTTGGCCAGGGAGAGGGGGGGGGGGGCATAGAACTGTGGTACCACCAAAAGCTTTCTACATTATCGATAAATAATTGTACCAAGTTTTGTTAACGCAACCTAAAGCGGACAGTGTCCACACTTGTCTTAATTTTGGCAAAACAGTAAAAATATGGCCTTTTTTATAAAAAGGGGGGGGGGGATTGTAGCCGTTATTCGAAGATACAAAAGGCCAACGTGTCAACTGCTCTGCGGGCCAAATTAAACGGGGCCTTTTTGTTTTATCTAAAAGTTAAGGGCTATTCAAACGGCCCAATTTAATTTGACTCTCAGTATTATTACGGTTTTCCTCATAATTTATTTCTCCACACAATGTTGCTCTTTTTATAAAGAGGTGCTTTAAAATAAGAAACGAAACCACTTACTTTTTTAAAAGTTATTTTGCTGTTTTGTTACAAAAATGTGTTATAGGGAAAGATGCATGACATTGGATTTTTAATTGGAGCTCCGTATAACTATCGCTTTGGATTTTTTAAAATTAATTTATATTGTTTCTTAAATGAATAGGTATATGAATAAAATTAATATATATGAAGATTATAGAATAAAATTTAAAAAATGTATTCCCTAAAATTATATGTCCATGCAACAAAAAATTATATGAAATAAGTTAACCATATACCTAACATAATAGATAAATGCAATAAAATGATACATTTGATAATCCAAGACATAATATCATACGATTTAAATGGTCGTAAGTACACAGTTAATTGAGACCTATGTCTGATCTCGCAAAACTGAAAATAAATATCCAACAAATATTTGTATGTTATACACAATGAATTGTAACCTAGCTATGACGTCTAAAGTAGGCCACAATTTGCTGAGTATACCCACATAGAGGGCGCTGCGAATTTTATTTGTCGCAGGTGGTAATTTGGTTTCAATTCGCATATTTTACACATTGTGCATAAAACCCAATACTGGCAAAATATTAAAAAAAAAACAAGTTATGTTCATTCGACGTATTATCGGTCGTAGATTCCGAATCCGCTATTAGAAAATTGTGACCTACCAAAAAATAGGTCACAATTTAAGATTAGATCACAATCCACTTTAAGGCAACACCAAATAGGTCACAAGTGGCGTCATACGTGAACACACCATCACACACACACTCACATACACACTTAATGGATTGGAAACTGCTTACGACGAACTTGCTAGGAACTTGGACCGGGGCAGCCCCCCAATAGATAAAAAACAATCATGTGTGACGAAAACAATTACATACCCCAGGTGAGTAAAAATCTCACCATCGATTCCGATCGAGTGCAAGCCTCGGTGGTCGGTGCCGGTCCCATGGATTCTGGGGGGACCAGACACACGTTCTAAAGAATTTAAATTACGATAAAACTCAGTTTGTTGACAACGTATTTGAGGATCAGATAGACCCTTTTAAAAGAAGAAGCTCTCTTGCCCGATCACCGCCACGCAGCAGAACGTCGTCAGTATCAATGGTACAAACTAGGGAAATTGGAGGAAGTGAGGATGCAATCCTAGACGTTATGAATAGAGAATCCAAAAGAAAAAGAATTGAGTCGCCAGAGGAGCCAAAGGAAAAAGACCAACAACTACAAAAATTTATTCAAAGAATGGAGGAAGAGTATAAGACATTCAAAGAACTAATTAAGAAAAACAAAGAGGAAACAAATACCCTCCAGTCGGTATTGCTAGAAGTTCCAAATACAAAAAAGGAGATAAAGAATGCAGCCAGCAGACTGGAAAGAAACAACAAAAAAATCGAAGCCACAACAATATTCATTAAAGAAATGTTCGAGATGTTACTAACAGTTAATACCTTGAGCACAGATAAAATGAAAGACCGAACGAGTGAAGCAGGCACCCAAACCATTAGCAGACAACAAGAAGAAAAGAGGTACTAATTAAAGAAATAGAACACAAACTGACACTGGAACATGATGAACAGACAGTAAACGACCTTATTGAACGCAGATGGCCCGAGGAAGTCTACAAGATGTGCCAAACATCTCCAGAAACCAGCAGTGAAGGGGATCAGGTCATAATATTACAGAAGGGCCGTGAGATAGAAGATAAACTAATAAAAAAGTGTCTTGAAAGAAACCCGCAAATAGCACCAATGATAGAAGGTGGGCAACTGAAAAACGGGAAAATGATTTGCTGCAAGACGGCATGCACAATCACAAGCGATGAATGTGACTTAGAGAACAATGTACGTTACCTATATATTATTATGACAGAGGAGGGTGGCGAAACACCGAGTGACAAAACCGACCTAATATCCAACCTTACGAAAGTCACCAGAACCGTAAATCCAAGAGGAAGAAATATGCCGGTATGCCTTGTAAATAGAAACATAAGTGAAATAAGAATAAGAAAAATACTAGAATACATGTGCAGAAAAGAGAACGCCAAAGTCCAAATACGCATGAACAAAGCTAGGAACCAAAGCACGACCAATGATGACGGCCTAACACGTGTTAATAGAAGGAATAAAAGGAATGACGAAACGATTATACTAAAACCAGCGGAGGGAATGACATATGCAGATATCATTAGGAGTATGAAAAAACAAGTCGACACAAAAGGAGTAATTGTAGAAAAAATCAACAAAACAAAGAATGGGGAAGTGCAGGTTAAAATTAAAGGGAACGAAGAAAAAAGCAGACATGAATTCAAAGAACACCTAAAAACAAAGATGGTGGCTATGGCAGAAGTTAGCAAAAGTCAAAAAACCAGACCATCATGATTCTAGATATGGACGAAACAACTCAGTTAGAGGATGTTAAAGAGGTCGTAGAGAAAGAAATAGAGAAAGATGGCCAGCGGCACGTGGATATACAAGTGAAAATGGCCGACAAAACAAATGAGAGAGGACAGAAGCATGCCTTTCTAACCATGGAAGCAGATACAGCCATGCGACTTATCTCTAGAAGGATAATAGGTGACGGATGGAATAGATGGAGGGTTAGGGAGATGGAAACACTTCCTAAATGCTTCAAATGTCACAAAGTGGGCCACATCGCATATAAATGTACCAAGAGGGACACGGACCAGTACTGTCACAAATGTGGACAACCAGGACATCACCAGAAGGACTGCACAAATGAACAGAAATGTTACCTGTGCAATGAAAAAGGGCACAAAGCCGAGACTATGAAATGCTCAGAATATAGACGGCTGATACATGAACAGAGGAAGGAGAAAAGGGTGAGAGTAAATAGCATGCTATGAAGGTCACCCAAGGGAATATAGACAGAGGAAGGGAAGCAATGGACCTCATGTACAAAACGGCGGAAGATGAAGAAGCCGATATCATAGTCATGGCGGAACCCAATCGGAAAAAAGCCTTGCAAGGAAAGCTGTATATGGACAATAGGTTGGATGTGGCAGTAGTGATTCGAAACACGCAGCTAAAGATCAAGAAAACAGGGTCCGGAGACGGCTATACATGAATAGAACTTGAAGAGCAGTCATCTTTGGATGCTATATATCTCCAAACGTAGACATACAAACATTTACAGATTTCCTAGCATCAATACGAACAGATATGAAAAGACAAACCAAAGAAATAATTATAGGAGGAGATTTTAATTCAAAATCGCACCTATGGGGCTCCAGGATAGAAGACAATAGAGGGGAGATACTGTCGGAATGGCTAGCTGAAGAAGATCTAGTAATAATCAACCATGGGGGAGTACCGACCTTTGTAAGGGGAGACAGCAAGTCCCATATAGATATAACGTTCTGTACCAAGAAAATTAGTAAACACATCGCCAACTGGAAAGTCTTGGAAGGAGAAACACTTAGCTGTCACCAACATATTGTCTACGAGATAAGGGAAAAGGGCAAAATTCAAAACAACATTAAAGAAATCAGGGGCTGGGTTGCCAAAAAAAACCAAATGGAGCATGTGGTCCAGGAAGTTGGAAGAAGTCTTGAGCAGATTAAAAACATGGAAATAAGCGCAAAAGATCTGGGCGAAATCATTACGGAAGCGTGTAACAAGTGCCTCAAAAGAAAAACAGCTCTTGGAAAAAGGAGAAAGCCTGTATACTGGTGGACGGAAGAGGTTGCAGAAAAGAGAAGAACCTGTATAAAAGCGAAAAGAGACGCAACCAGAGAAAACAGGAGAATTGACCAGACACAAAAAATGGAAGCCTTCGATAAATACAGAGAAGCCCGTGCTGTTCTGAAGAGAGCTACTGTCACCGCCAAAAAGGATGCCTGGAAGAAAGTAATAGCAGAAGTTGATCAAGACCTGTGGGGTAAGGGATACAAAATCGTCATGGACAAGCTCAAAATAATTCAAAAAATTGGCCTTGGTAACAAAGAGCAAATGAAAGTGGCAGAAGAATTGTTTCCCAAGCACCCAGTAGGTAGGTGGGGCAGAATACCGGCGGACCAAGCAGAGGTGCTTCACTTCACTAAAGAGGAGCTTCTGGTGGCCAACGACAAAATCAAAGAAAAAAAAGCCCCAGGACCAGATAATCTGTCTCCCGAAATTATCAAGGCAGTAGTGAAGACGTACCCGGACAAAGTATTGGAGTACCTAAACCGGATGCTGGTGGTAAAAATCTTCCCCACAGAATGGAAAGTTGCAAAGCTGATACTCACAGAGAAAGTAAAACAAGGACAAAACAAGAAAACGTACAGAGCCATCTGCCTGCTGAATGTTCTGGGTAAACTACTGGAACATCTCCTACTTGAAAGGCTTAAAAAGGAAATCGAAAGGACTGGCGAACTTTCTGTAGAACAATATGGGTTTAGGGAGAAAAAATCAACTGTTCATGCGTTACAAAGAGTGCAAGATATTGCAGATGAGGCCAATGAAAGAGCAGGCAGGAAAAGATGCATACTGATCACAGTAGACGTCCAAAATGCATTTAACTCGGTCCCGTGGAAGGGAATACTGGAAGAACTAAAAAGACGACAGATAGCCCCCTACCTGTACAACATGGTAGTAAGCTACCTTGAAGAAAGATGGCTTTACATAGGAGAAAATGGGAAAATGGAAATGACGTGTGGAGTACCCCAAGGGTCCGTCCTAGGTCCAACGCTATGGAACATCTATTATGATGGAATCCTGATCCCTACACCTCGAGGCGTAAAACTGGTAGGATATGCAGACGACCTTGGAATCGTCGTGGTGGAAAAAGACGAGAGGAAATTAATAGAGACGGCAAATGTCACCTTGGAGACTATAACGCAGTGGCTGCAGACAAAACAACTGAGCCTAGCTCCACAGAAAACGGAGATGGTGATCCTGGCAGGAGGGCGCACAGTGAAACAAATCGAAGTGCAAGTCGAAAATGTGACAATTAAAAGTCAAGAACATCTTAAATACCTAGGCGTACATCTCGACAGGAATATGCGAATGGGGCAACACGTTAGAACTGTGGCAGAAAAGGCAAGCAAGGCGATTGGAAACATCAGTAGATTGCTACCAAACATAGGAGGCCCCAGGGAGGGTAATAGGCGAATACTTTTTACTGTAGCCCAATCAATAATTCTATATGGTGCAGTTATATGGAAAAGAGCCATGAAAAGAGAGATGTATAGAAACATTCTACTACGCGTGCAAAGAAAGGCCGCAATACGCATTGCCAGTGCATACAGGACTATATCAACAAAGGCTCTAAGTAGATGAGCAATGTTCGTTCTGGCGCAATTTCGACCATTTTTACATGTAAATCTCCATAAGAAAATCGCAGGTCCATCCTGGTCATTTTTGTTCCCGAGCCGCCGACTTGGGCTATAGCATATTATAGGGTGGGGCACCGGGCAGATGACGTTTGACAGATGACAAGTGACAGCCGACGTGCGACAAATGGCAGATTGTTGACTTGGGCTATAGCATTTTTTTAAGGCGTGGCCCCTTAGAATCCTTCCGTGTTATAGAACCCACTGCGTTACAGAACACTCTGCGTTGCAGAACCCACTACGTTACAGAACACTCCGCGTTACAGCACCCTCCGCGTTACAGAACCCTC
>JAEQML010074475.1:0-14349 GCA_016904865.1 Pissodes strobi | reverse complement strand
AAAATATACAAAACAATATAAATTGTATACTTAAATGTACAACGAAATATTAGGTACAAGTTTCACGCAACTAAAAGCACATAAATATCTCCGATTTCAATAAAATGCTATAAAATAACGCTAATTGCCGATTGACGACAAATTCGCTTGTTTTGATTGCACAGTTGCCAGCTCTATAAGGGAAGTACAGTAGGGTTTGGATAATTGGCGGGTATCGGTGGTGAGATGGTTAGTAATGATGCACGAAATTTAAAACGTACTCATTTAGTTGTTCCCATTTAGAACACTGTATTATTTTTGGAAAGTGCACGAACATGGTAGTAGTATTAGATAATTAAATAAATAAATTACGAAATAACACATTATAGAAAGAGGAACGAACACCTTATGGAAATATGTTTGTTATAATATTGGTAAAATTGTAATGTAAGAGATACATTCTTTATATACGGGCATCCTAATATTCGCTATTATCGTAGTAGTCCGGTAACGTTGCCGCCACTTACGCCTCGATCGCGATTGTCATTCCACCCGCAAACCCCCTCCTACATCTTGGCTCCAATTAGCACATGCCTACATGCAATACGTCACGGGCAAAAATTTTGTGAGCGCTTAGTTCTTTTGTAGAGGTGTTATTGGACCTGTACAATATTATAGATACGCCCGAATTGCATGCTTGTCGAGAAGCTAAATTATATCGGTAGGTACCACGATGGCATGTAGCTTGATCTCTCTCATTATAGCGGCGCTCGCTCCGCTTTCGACCTCCGCTAAAGGTTCTTTTATTTAATTTAATTCTATTTTAATACTCAATCTTCATCATCAGTCAGATGTTTGAAAGTAAGTAACTTAAATAAATTGGTAGAATTTCAACACTTTTATAAGGTATCCGTATTTGTTGATTCTATTAAAAAGTTATATAAGCGTACTCTTTTCAAAGAATGCCGAAATTTAAGTAGCTACACGTTACACTGAGAGATCATTATCAATGCTATAGAGTATAATTCAGAAATTTTACATTTCTGAACTCTCCAATATACTAAATGAGGTGCTTTAAAAACATATGGACAGGCCGTTCTGGAAAACTACCAAAACTGTCTAAGCTAATCGAGGCCGAAGAAAAAAGGATTATTTTACAAGAACGCTGCTGGTCTTGCTTATTTATAACAAAAACTGCATCTTGTTTCGCAAGTTATGCTACCTACACAAGCTACATACATTTCAGGGGAGAATCCACAGGGTCAGAGAGGGACTCTAGAGATAGTTAAATACAATATTTCCTTTACTTCTAAGGTACGCCCCTTGTGGCAGATATACAAATTCGGCAAAGGGAATGATTCGCCAAAATATCTTAAAATTAATGGAAAAATTAATGCTTAAGCGAAAATATTTCTGTGTCTATCTGTTCTATGCGTGATAACTTTCAAACAACGTCGGATATTGACTTTAAATGTAGCACACGTACTGTACTGAAAAGGAGAATAGCATGGATGCCTCTTAGGTTAAATTTAGGTCGGGAACAGACGTGGAACAAACAGGTTTTTCTTAAGTCTCTTTTTCATTTTTATCAGAAAGGGTGAACAAATAAGCAACTGAGGAATGTATGTATGATGTAAAAGCGGAATTGTATGACATCCAGGGGTAGGGTAAATTGAAACATCTGACATATAGTTTTTAAGGTGCTTGAGATAAAGGGGTCCAATTTTTATAATAATATTCATTTTTTCATTGAAGATTGAGGGGTAGTAGTAGTAGTAGAAGAATAAATTAAATGATCTGTAATTTTCAAGTTAATCCAGCAACATGCTTATATCAAAATCAGTTAAGCTAATTGAGGGCTAAACTGATAACTTAACCAAAACTATATACACTTCACAGTGAAAAAAAATATACAGGTGGCCAAAGAAGAAGCGGATAAGGTTGCACTATGCAATGAGATAGCAATAAAATAAAATAAATATATTTACAACAAAACAAAAAGCAGTTATACCTAATAAAAATTTAATAAGTACTTCATTAAATGGGAAGCACAGAAAACACACACTAAAACCACTTGGCAGTGCGTAGATGGTTAGCCGTATTTATATTTACTCGGCGATCTAGTCAACAGAGCCTCAAATATATTGGAAGTGGGCTATATAAAAAATAATTTAAGCTGTTAAATTCTAATTAATTAATTTTATAAGAGACAGGAACAAGAAAACAGAATCAACAAAAATAAAAAAAATACAGTATAATAATTTTTGTATGGCAGTGGCACAGACACTAAAGGGAAATCGTATAGCACTCGACGAGTGATGTTTGTGCGAAGATGTTGATTGACACGGTTCTTGAATAGCTCAAGGTTGTAACTAGGGGGGGGGGGGGGGGGGTGTGTGTGTGATACAGTGCGCCACACAAAGGATGTCATATGAATTTCCAGTTGTACGACGAAGGATGTTTTCTTGCCGTCTGTCATGGCAGGCGTTGCTCGGGGCGGGATGAGGCGGGCCAAATCCTGGGAACCTATGCCGTGAATATATCTGTTAAATAGGGATATTTCGGCTACATGTCTGCGGTATAACGCAGCTACCTTCTAAATGGAATCCAGCAGCGTTAGGGTGTGCTTGGGTGCGGCACCCCAGATCATATTGGCGTTTTGTAGAGGAAAAGCAGCTGCTGCGGTGTATACAGTTTTTGTTACGAAATACCGCACCAAGCTTCTGCGAGACTGATTTTGCGGTGTTTGCAACATGGTCATGCCAGAACAGATAGCTATTGACCGAGACACCTAGTAGTCCTATTGACGAGGATGAAGGAATGCCATATTGGTATTCTTTGTCAACGTGGCTGCTTGGGTTTTTGCTGCATTGAACTGGAGCAAATTTGTGTCCCCCTAAGTTCTAACTTCCTCCAGATCTTGATTAATTGTTGCAATCTACTCCTGTCTGCGGTGATAAGCCTCAGTCGCTTGAAAATGTTTTTGTGATCTAAATTGGGAGTGGGAGATAAGATTGCGGTCAGCAGGTAATGGGAAACTTGCATAAAAATTAAATTTGAAAAATATTACTCACAAACAATACTATTAAAAGAACCACAGTTCACAAAAAAACGATTTTTTTATTTTCGTATAATAAATATAAGCAATTAAAAACTGCATAATTTAATTTTTTCTTGTAACGGTTGTGACGTCAAGTAGCTCGTTTGTCGTCGCGCCTGACGGACGGCAGAGCAGGAAACGTCTTAGCTTCCATTATTACACAGATTAAAGTACAAATCATCACGAATTATTACAAACATCCTGGTAATTCAACGACAAGCAGTAATAAACGTATATATTTTAATACTTATGCCTGCCGATGCCACACTGCCTTCACTGACATTTTAAGATAATATGTCAATGACTGCTTTCCGATCGAACGAGCGGTGTGACGTCACGTGTCGTTTAAAATGAGTAGCTTGCGGTCACAACTTAAATTTTTTATTGCAAATTAAATATTGCGATTTAAGGGCTGATATTTGGTGTGCACTGTCTCTATAGGTAGGCAAATATATTAAATAAATAAAAAAAAATGTTTAAGCTCCCTATTAATATCGATGAGGAGCAGTGTTGGTGAAAATATCGCTCCTGCATTAATGGTGAATGTGTCTGAGATGTGTCCGTCAACGTGCAGAGATCGGTTTTTAAGCAAACTGGCAAGCCACCTGGAAAAAACGGTGGCATTCCGAAGGATGGCAGTTTGTTGAGCATTTCGTTATGCCAAACTCTGTCGAATGCCTTCTATATATCTAACCCAATCGCTAGAGACTATCTGTAGTTCTCAATTGCTCTACTCCATACATAAGTGACATAGGCCAATATATCTCCTGTCAATCTCTCTTTTCGAACGCCGTATTGGTTATCGCAGACTATTCTGGTGTCTCGAGGTACCTACTTGAGTAGGCTTGCTGTATACGGACATTCCTGAGTAGATTACTTGCGTGATCTCATTGCGACTGACTGACCCGTGCCAAAGTAGACGTCGAGCTAAGGAAAATCTAGGTAGAACTCTCTTAGATCGTCCTAGTTTGCACGGTTGTAATGCTAGATTTTACGATGTATAATACTATACAAAATAAAAGTGCATGAAAAAATCATTAAAAAAAAAACTAATGTGGCAACTGTGAAGGACAGGTAAGGGATAAAAATACGGTACAAAACATGTAAGATTATTGCTACTATTATTATGTAGGTAAGTAATACCAATGTTCTATAACTTCCGAAGTGATCTTGTTTGTAAAAATGTCATCGTGTTTGGTTGTTTATTTGCTTTAAGTATCTTAATTTTTATCCATCATCATGCAAGATATAAGCATGATGTGGAGGGTTCGTTTATTTAAGTTAATGAGTGTTTTTTATTCAGATTAAACATTATTAACCCAATGATTTAGCTTATATTCCTCAAATTGACTTCTTAATCAAAAAAAAAAAACCTTATATTTTATACCTCAAAATAATATAAAAATGTCAACATATATACACGGTCAGAAACGCCAATGGTAATTGTTATGAAGCCAGTCGTCTCTATGGATAGAAACATTCAAATCGAATACTGCTTTATCTACGGGCACTAATAAATGTGCTCAATCGACTATGTGAAAATTGAACATTTATGAAATCTACTCATTTAGCAGAAGCAAATAGAACGGTTAGGACTCCTGAATTTAAAGAAATAGTCTTGAGATGACTCTGCTACCAGAAGGAGAAACATTGCAGCAACACTCAACATACTGTGTTCAACTTTTGCCAGTGGTTCCTACAAAGGCTAGTCCAAAATCGGTTATTTGGAAACATGACTTTATTTAGAGATGAAGCATATTTCTCAAGAAATACAATCCGTAATTATCATAACAATCATTTTTGGGCAGAAGATAATCCGCATTCAGTAGGCGAAAATAACTTCCTTGGGCGATTGTCAGTAAATACGTGAACAAATGTTGGTTGTGCACGATGATGCGCTAGCGCATTTCAGCATAGAGGTGAAGGAGGTCTTGAATCAAAGTTTTAACAACCCTTGGCTAGGTCGAGAAGTACCTCAGCCATGTCTCCTTAGATCCCCAGACCTGAATAGCTTCGATTCCTATTTCTAGGGGCAATTAAAAGTACTAGCGCATCTTATCCCCATCCAGACAGAAAAAATATGTTAAAGTGAATAATAGCTTCACGAGACGTCATTCGCAATACTTCTGGAATATTGAGTCCATCAGTCCATGACGCAAAGACTTGATTCTTGCATTTTAGCAAGATGCTGCTTTGTTTTTAATACAATGTTATGAATTTTGCCATTATTAATTACGCAAACGGTTGGTCTAAAATAAACATAAAAATAATGCACAAATAATACAGATAAAAACAGTTTTTCATTATTTTCCTTACTTCGCCTACACTTAATCCTGGGTGCATCTGCCGTGAAAATATTTATGAAACAGAGCAATCTAGCCCACATGTCTGCGGTGTTCCTGACTATCCAGATCCCGGGTCAACTCCGGGTTGCCGACGAGACACACAGCTGTCTTATGAATGGAATCCAGCAGCTTTAGGGTGCCTTAGGTGTGGCACCTCAGATGTGTGAGCCATACTCTTAAGCACGGTCTTATTTGCGCTTTGTAGAGCAAGAGTCTGCGATGTATATAGCTTTTGTTGCGAAATAGCGCACCAATCTTCTTCGAGGCTGACCTTGCAGCGTGGTCATGCCAGGATATATTGCTGCTGACCGAGACACCCAGTAGTCCAATTGACGAGGATGAATGGTCGATCCTATCATAATGATGTCAGGACACGCCGTATTAGCTTTCTTGGTAAACATGGCTGCTTGGGTTTTTCCAGATCTTGATTTATTGTTGTATTCTGCTCCTATCTGCAGTAATAAGTCTCAGTCGCTGGTAAATTGTGATCTAAATTGGGAGACAAGGGTACACTGTCATCTGCAAAACTGTAAACATGATTACTCATTTCGGATAGCAGGTCATTGATATAGATGAGAAACAGAATTGGTGAAAGCATTGCGCTCTGAGGCACTACCGCATTTGTCTGAGATGTGTCCATCAATTGCAACAAGATCGGATCTTAAGGAAGCTGGCAAGCCAGCTGCAGAGAGACGCTGCTGGCAATACGAAGGACGGAAGTTTGTTGAGCAATCCATCATGCCAAGCTACATCCTATATATTTATATCATTTTATTGATATCACTTTTTGGTTTCCTCGATTTCTTTCCATCGAGATTCAAATCACTCCCGTTCTTAGCCGGCTAATGGCGCTTAAGAAGTTTTCGCCTTTAAAATCATATATGTAAAAGTAGGAACTGTTTATAAATTAGAGTCATAAGTCCTTTATATAATAACATAGCTCACCAAAAACATGGAAATTATACAGTTTACATCCACTGAAACACAACAACGTAATAATTATTCTCTAGGGAAAGATGTAGCTGTATATAAATAAAAGATTTTCGACAGACACAGAAGAACAAATTAGTGAAATAATTTCCAGTGAGGCAGACGTTTGTTTTTCTATCTTTTTTTCGTTTATTTATAGCAATATCCTTTTTTATTGTTGTTTGTTACGAGGTTTTTGTGTATACAGGGTGCGGCTTTTATGTTGGTTATTATGTTAAGAATATTTTGGTTAAATGATGTGTTTTTATTTAGTTATGTTATAATAGATTTTAGTTAGTTGTTTGATGTCGATTTCTGAGTTTATAGCTTTGGATTTCAATCACTTCACAGAACTCGCGCTTCCCTTTTTATTTTTCTGATCTAAATATTTTTGTGTTATCGAAACCGCAAGCATGATTTTTTCTAAACTATGATAAAGAAAATCATTTTGTTAACACAAAAATATCAAGATCAGAAACCACAATAGGAAGCGCGAGTACTGTGAAATTATTGAAATAAATCCAAAGGAATCCAAGCTACAAACTTAAAATAAACACCAACCAACTAGGTAAAATCTACTACAACATATAGGAACTGCAACATCTTTTTACCAAAATAATCTTAACATAAAAACCAACATATAATCCACACCCTGTATACAATAAAACATCGTAACAATCAACATTAAGAGAGGATATTACTATAAATATACGAAAAAAAAACATAGAAAACAAACGCTTTCTGCCTCATTGGAATTTGTATTTCGCTAATATGTCCATCTGTGTCTGTTGAAAATCTTTTATTTATATACACCTACATGTTTCTCTAAAGAATTATTACGTTGCTGTGTTCCAGTGAAACTATATAATTTTCATCTTTTGTGACAAAGGGATGCATTCACCTAATAACACGGTGAGTTACTTATTTATCTTATTATATAAATAAAAAACAAAGGGATACATAATTGATCTGATTCCCACCAAAAGCAGGATCGGAAAGATTAGAAAGCCAAATACCGTCCGATTTAGAACGAAATCACGATTGTCAAACTGTCGATAATACACAAAAGTTTATCACGAAGTTATAACTGATCTTGTGAGTGGATTTTGATGATACATGTTCTAGTTTACTAAGTTATTACATTCAGGCGTGTTTCGAATTTTTGGAATTATCTCATTTTTTTTTTAATGAAATAATCCTATTCTTCCGAAATACTGCCATTTCCCATAATGACGGCGATTCAGGACAATTTTTAAACATTTCTTGTGCCATTTCGGTTAAAACTCCACTTCTTAAATATATATTTTTTTCATTTGCTTATCGGAATATGTCAGATGTGTTTATGTAAAGAAATTACTTCTTAATTACGAAATTTATCAAGCAATGATGGCATTTTCATTGAATGGCATAATTGACTCATACACGTTCTTATAAAGTGTGTCGTCTCTAGAGGTTTTGGGAATTTTGAGGTCATGCCGTTTTTCAAACGAGCAATTAAATTAATATCGAAAGTCACGGAAATACTCTACTGCTTCTGTAATGCGAGTCCGCTTAAATTTCAACTCATTTTATCTGATTTGTATTTTCAATGAGTACCAACAATATCTTGTTGGTCTAGTATGGGCTTGGAAAATGCGTACACACCTATCAAAGAATAATTTATTAATTATCAAATAAAAACTGTCCAGCAGCTTTAGGTTGATGTTATGAAAGCCTTACACCTAAAATCGAAACAATAACTTTAACGTTCATAAATAATATAACAATATCTTGTTGGTCTACCCTGCGCGTACAGAAATTTCGGCGTCTTTCCGGCATGTATGTTTATAAAATCTTGGGAAGTTTCTACCCATGACTCCAAAACGGCCTTTTGGTAAGCTTCTCTAATTTCTGCGTGTAGGGCTTCCGTTGGCTCAAAAATTTTTGAGACCAGACATGTTCTATAACGTTCATATTTGAAGACATGACAAGCCAAATCATTGTTTGGTTATTATTGTTCTCTATGTATTAACTGACAACTGCCGTGCGTGAGGACGAGCATTATCATCAATCGTTCCCAATGCGAGCGAGAAAATCAGATTGCAGCCATCAATAATATGAACGGTATCGTGGAATGGAACAGCTGCCTTCTCAAAAAAAAAACAAACACAGCAGGACCTGACTTATCAATGATAGGACAAATACTGACTCTCCTCCTCTATAAGGTTGCTGAGTGTGAACGTAGAAAACAACATGTCTTGGCGTAATCACGTCACCAAATTCAACGAGGCAGCAGCGGCACAAAAGCTAAGAACACTATGTAGGGCAAAAAAGTTGTAAACACCGTATCAACTCTTAGCCATAGCCTAAAGAAGCTATAGCCGCGACACTCGGCTCGTTTAGTGGGGTACGGAATCAAATTTTCTCCGTGAAGCTCAGTGAAGCGAGGACACTACGCAGTTGGAACTCGATGCCAATCATACGCGCTTACCTGGGCCGGAGTGCAATAAATTTTCATAGGAATTAAAATAGAAAAACATTCGTTGTTTGGGTAAATAGACTATCGTTATGTGTATATATTGTTTTGTTTGTATGTTATATAAATAAGTTAATGTTTAAGTGTTAAAATGGGAAAAGGACGGCAGAGTTGTGCAGCTAGTTAATTTGTTTATTTAAACTTAAATTTGATCATAAGGTATCGGAATCGGTTCAACTGACTAAAATTAATTGGAACTAACCGAAAGTTAATTGAAAGACTAACCAAAGCTAGCCAAAAGTAACCATAAGCTCCAAAACAGGCTAAAACGTACCTATCGTAACAGGTTACAAACATTAAAGTAAGTTAAAACTAATCAAATCGAAACGAATTTAAGCGACTAACCAAAAACATTAAATTTGCTTATAACGTATAGGAACCGATTCAAATGACTAAAATAAATTGGAACTAACTGAAAGTAACCGAAAGTTGATTGAATGACAAACCAAAAGTAACTAATAGCACCAAAGCGGACTAAAACGTATCGGAACAGATTAAAAATTTTAAAGTAAATTTAAACTAACCCAATTTAACCGAATATTGGCAAGTAACTAAAGACAATAAAATTGGTTATAACGTATCGGAACCGGTTCATATGATTAAAATAAATTAAAACTAACTGAAATTAACTGAAAGTCGATTGAACCAAAATCACCAAAATGGCTAAAACGTATCGTAACAGATTAAAATTATTAAAGTAAGTTGAAACTAACCCAAATGAACCCAATTTGGCGACTAACCTAAATTAATTAGAAATATTTAAATTGGATATAACTTATCGGCACTGATTAAAATTACCAAACTAAATTAAAACTAACCGAAAGTCGATTGAACGACTAACCAAAACTAAACAATAGCACCAAAAAGGGCTAAAACGTATCGTAACAGATTAAAAATATTAAAATAAGTTGAAACTAACCAAAATTAACCGAATTTTGACGACAAACTTGAATTAATTCAATAACTAAAATAAATTGAAAATAATTGATAGTAACCAAAATTTGATTGAAAGACTCACCAAATAAACAAAAGTAACTAAAAGTATCAAAACGGGCTAAAAGGTATCGGAATAGTTTAAAAATAATATTAAGTAAGTTAAAACTAACCCAGATTAATTCAAGCTTGGCGACTATCCTAAACACTAAAATTGGTAATAACGTATCGGAACCGAAAATAATCGATAGTTGATTGAACGCCCCAATTTGAGCGGCTAACCAAAACTAACCAAAAACATTAAAATTGGTTATAATGTATCGGAACCGGGTTCAAATGACAAAAATAAATTAAAACTAAACGAACGCTGATTGAACTAACCCAAACTAACAAAAAACATCAAAACGGACTAAAACGTATCGGAATAGGTTACAAAATTTAAAGAGCCCGAAAATTAATAATATGGAAACATTCATAAAATATATATGAAGGGTACAGGGGAAAGATGATCTAAGCGCCATTTCCATAGGAAACTTTTTTTTTATTATTGATTTCACAGAAAATTTAATTCTTGATAAAAGTTGGTGCTTGGAAAAAACCTAATTTTGACAATGTTAAATGAAGGACAAGTTATACAGGTTACTTAAAAAATAGTAAAAATGGTGGTTAAAAACACAAAAACTTTGGAATATCGGAAAAGCTTCTACAGAAAAAATAAAGCTCCTATTAAGATAAAAATAAAAGTCAAATACCAATTTCTCCAAAAGTGCATCGTTGCTGAAAAAAATAAGGACAAAATTAAGAAAAAGCGAGTTTTTTCAATAATCGACATGGATTTTCTCCGCAACGGTGCGGTGCACTTTTGGAAAAAATGGTATTTGACTTTTATTTTTATCTTAATAGGAGCTTTATTTTTTCTGTAGAAGGTTTTTCCGATATTCCAAAGTTTTTAATTTTGTAACCATCATTTTTGTATTTATGGAGTACCCTGTATAACTTATCCTTAACTTAGCATTGTCAAAATTAGTTTTTATCCAAACACCAACTTTTATCAAGAATAAAATTTTCTGTGAAGTCAATAATAAAAAAGTTTCCTATGGAAATGGCGCTTAGATCGTTTTTCCCCTGTACCCTTCATAAGTATACACATTTTATAGAACTAACATGTTTCTAATTTTTTTTATTAGTCTTACAACCATTTCACCATGTTGATTTTAGTTTGACAATATTATTGAGTTATATTTCAATATAAAAGGTCTCAAAAGAGCGGGACATATTTCCCGATTTTCGAATTTTTCTAAAAATTTTAGATAAATTTCATGTAACATGTCGAATAGCATTCCTTCCATTTAAAGAATTTGATCTGTTTAACTTAGCGCGAAACTATTTGCATCTTCTTAGTATCTTAGTTAGTTAGTAATTATCTAGATATACGAAATTTTCGGTTTGGTGGGGAGTATTTTCCAGGTTGTGGTTATGTGGAAGATAAGAAAGTGCAAAACATTTCGTTTGACAATAAACAGTTCGGATTCTAGAATAAAGGTGTAGGTCTCAGAAACATTGTTTTTGCGGATTGTTTTTCGTAAAAGTCGATCGTTATCCAGATACATCCATTATTTCAGATTTGATCAGCACCTTGATATCATTTTGATTCGCTGTACCTTTTTTGGTTTTAAAGATACCAAGGTAAACAAAAAGCAAAATGTAGGGTTGGTAGCCAAGTTTTTTTCTAGATTACATATAAAAAAAACACCAATAATTTTCTGACATAAAAGCCTACTCTATGTATTTTTTAAATAGAACACCCTGTGTATTACTATATTTTTGGACTCTCTAGTGAAATCAAAACACATGTCTTGTATAATATCCTATACCTATCTTTAGCTGTTTACGAAATATTGACAGTTGAAAGTCGGGCATTTTGACATTTTGACAGGCTTTCAAATCTAAACCGCACGAGATCAAAGAAAAACGGTTTGCACATCTCTATCTTAGGTTTTCATAGGCTATCGAATGACAGTGGCTTTCAATTTAACCGGAGGTTTAAAAGTTCCGGTTAATTTTATTCGCGGGTTAAATTCAAAGTTACTATCATTCGATAGCTCATGAAAACATAAGACAGGAATATGCATACCGTTTTCTTTGCTCTCGGGCGGTTTAGATTTTAGAGCCTATCAAAATCTCGAAATGCCCTACTTTCAACTATCAATATTTCGTAAACACCTAAAGATAGGTATAAAATATTATACACGAAATGTGTTTAGATTTGTCTAGAGATTCCAAAAATGTAGTAATATACAGGGTGTTCCATTTAAAAAATATAGGGTAGGCTGATATGTCAGAAAATCGTTGGTGTTTTGTTTTATATGTAGCTTAGAAAAAAACTTGGCTACCAACTCTACATTTTACTTTTTTGTTTAACTTGATATCTTTAAAAACAAAAAAGTTACAGCGAATCAAAATGTTATCAAGATAAATTGAACGCACGGTACATGTTGCTCCGATTTAGTGTAATTGTACACTTCATGCATAAAGAACTATAGCCAGATCAAAAATTTACTTTCATTTCACCATCTTGACAATATTTTTTATCTAGCGAATAAAATGAAAAAGCTGTTACGAAAAAATATGCAAAATCGTACATAATACGTTTATAAAATTGTGCAGGTTGCTAAGAATCTATATAAAACAAAATTATGTACTTATATAAGATCTTTTTTAAGCTTAGAAGAGAACAACTAGATAAATCAAAATTTTAAAAATTATTATTGCAGATCTTCACAAGTTCGTCTAAAACCGTAACTACTTGTGCAAAATAAAATCTCATATAAAAAAAAACTTTTGTTGTGTAGAGATCTTGTTGATATTTGAAGATTATCTTGGAGCTTATATTCTATTATATTTATATTCATGTGAATTTATTTCAATTTCAATTTATTATATGTGTGTTATAACATTAAAAAATAAATAATTTTCTACATAAATGAGTTGATTTATTGATCGTAATTTATCAAAATAATATGTAACTCAATTATATTTTTCTATAGGTAATTGACTTTTCTTTCAAGAATGCTGTACTTACTACAAGTAATCTACATTCGCCATTCTTAATTTCACTTCAAAAGACATTTTTAACTATTTTTTTCAGATGTAATGTTTAAAGAAATATCCGGCTCTTTATGCAGCTTTTTGGATAAAAAAATTGGTTATTCTCTACTCGAAATAAGCAGTATTTTATAAATCATATATTTTGTAATGAAAGATTAAATAAAATAATAGGGGAGAGTAACAATTTTAGTATATAACGTCACAAAAAATTTGTGATTTCTTTTTCTGGATGGGACTTCCGAGTAACGTCTTTCCGGAAAACTACAACCTACAGCGCTCCAATTCCACCGCCATCTCCACACACGCACCGCTCGTTGAGAGGTATATGATTATCCCTTTTGTGTGTGCGCCGGAAAATAGCACGAATACCATAATTCAATGCAGATGACATAACAACTGTTTCGAGGTATTCATCAATATTCCTTTTTGATTTTCCTTTGGTCTGTTAGATTCCCAGCAATTATGATTACTTCAGCTTTTCCATTATAGTTAACCCTACCCCACACCAATAGTATATTGTGTAACTAGTAGGAAAAGCAAAACATTCCTGGACGATTTTGGTAATTTGTAACACAGGAGTCCAGAAACGTGTTTTTCCTACTTGTTGCATATACTATTTTTTATCCGATTGGAATTAATTAGAATACGCACTTATAAAAATAGAGCCAAATAATATTCTAAATAAAAACGGTGTTTTAATTTTAAAATCAACATAATATCAAGTTTTGACTCGAGCGAGTAACTATGGAAACTACAGCTAAATGTTACTTTTGAAAAACGTCAGATCTGATAAACAAGGCGTTTGAATAATGCTATATTCCCCTCCTAGGACGGAAATGTTATATTACCTTATAGTTATTGCCTATTAGCCGTACAGTTATTCCATGTTGCTAAGCAACGAATACAATATACTGGAATGATGACTTTTGCGGCGAGAAAACACATCGGAAAGGTGTAGTTTTTCGTCCGATCGGATAAAAAATATATAAACTTCGCCTTTTCCAAGTTAGTTATCTAGCATTTGACCTAAACATATTTGCTCTACATTCATCGGTGAAAAAGCAATGTTGCCATTATTCTATGGTTCACTTTTTATAATCTTAAACTTAGCTTTACGATTCGCTCGATAGATCTGCCACAGAAGTAAACACGCTTCTCTTCTTTGGGCCTATAACTGTTGATCATGTAGCCCTAGTGGACAATGTTTGTTGGTACTGTTGTGCCATTCATAATTTTTATTTCGATGGCGGTTCACATGTGGCTTGTTACAGCACATCTGACAATTCCTCGGTTAACCCGTACTATGGTTTGCCTTTTTCGAGCACCTACGTGTTTATACACCGCTTTTGCTGCCTACCTATATCTCTCCACCGCTCTCAGAACAGTCTGCTTTGTGATAT
>MU195884.1:0-10718 GCA_016904865.1 Pissodes strobi | reverse complement strand
ATAATAATAATAATAATAATAATAATAATAATAATAATAATAATAATGGCAATAATAATAGCATAATCGTGGTGATGATGACATCGATTACAAATGCTAGGACAGATGCCAAATGTTAGGTTAGTTCACTGATGCCACACCTTAAAATGATATAGTTCTAGTGGCCGATAATTAGTGACAGATGGTAGTTGACAGATGACATTTGACGTAATAAAAATGGCAACTGACAGATGACGTATGATGCATTACAAATGGTGGTTGACAGATGACAGATAACATAACCTGTAAAATGATATAGCCCACGTGGACGATAATGACAGGTGACATTTGATAGATGAAATTTTACGTAATAAAAAATGGTGGTTGACAGGTGACATTTGACAGGTAATATTTGATGTGCCACGCTCTTAGATATACCATAGCCAACGTGGACGATAATGACAAATGGCAGATGACATTTGACGTAATAAAAAATGGCGGTTGACAGGTGACATTTCACAGATGGCATTTGACGTGCCACGCCCTTAAATATATCATAGCCCACGTGGACGACAATAATAAGTGGCATTTGACAGATGACATTTAACTTGCCACGCCCTTAAATATACCATAGCCCAAGTCGCAGAAAACCTGCGCGCGCAACCTTCTCTCAGAGTGGAGTGGCGTAGAACGCGGGATGCCTCTCTACTAATGACAAGTTGCAAAATTTACCATTTCTAGGTACTTCCAACACTAGAAATTCAATATTATGTTCAAAAAGAATGCTGCGTTCACTTTATACTTTGTCTGAATTTGCGTTTCTTGAGTTATGTGAGAATTGTCTCGCCCTCAGTTTTTTGTATTTTGTTTGTTCACTATACCATTCGTATAGAAAGTACTTTCATCCCAGAATAATATTTTATTCGCGATGGTATGGTCATTCAATCCACTGTTCACAAAACTGCATTCTAATGCAAAATTCTTGAATATTTCCGACTTTAAAAGACTTTTCAGTTGCTTTGTAGCAACTACTTTTGAGTGTTCTGAAAACTTCAGCAAGCTGAATAATACTATATAGTTATCGGATTCTCTTCAGTGGTTAAGCATACGTTCATTTTAAATTCTCCCCCTCTTTACCTCTTCACGTGATAAAAAACGATATATCTAGTTATTCACAAATGTTTATGGAACCATTGTACTGTTGCGCTGTATGGGACTGGACGCCCAGGATAAGAAACGGCAAAGTTTCTGCTCACTTCTTGTATCGGTATCCCATTGATGTAGTGCAAATCGATATTTTAAAGAGACTTCGGCAAATTTCGATGCGTCACTTTAAAAATTATTTTGTGACATTGACATGATTGTCCTTCTACCTATTTTGATAGTAAGTTTCAAGGTGCAAAAAGGTACAATGGTTTTGAAGGGAAAGCGGCTTTATAGATATTTCTCGGAGGTTTTATGGCATAAGGAAAGAGTTTTCCTTAATCTTAGGCTCTAAACGTTACCTGATCCACGTTTTAGCAGTATCAATAAAGTACAAGGGATTCGAACACGGTATTGAAAATTTAACACGTAAGCTCCTATGATCGAGTTAAAATATCGTATCTACTGTATTTTATAACAATGTTCCGAAAAAGATCTATTGCTCGCCTTGCTGGCTGAATTAATTAAATAATACATTTTAGGAGCCATTATTTTTAATTTGAACTAGTTAGCCGTAGAGATGAGAATCGGTATCGCTGAATTAAAATATAATTAACAATATCAGATTTATCCAGGCTACTTCCATTTTTTCCTAAATTAGTTCCATTGGCACTTTTTTCCCATTTTCTTGTGACACAGACTTTTCTTTGTGAGGCTGATTGTTATATACTTCTCCACCTAAGTTGAAGATTTTTTGTATAAGGCCGCTTCTGTTCTCTTAGGGTGCAAGTTGAGTTGTTGAGTATTGAACAAATTTTGATAAGATGAGAAGAATAATATTTACTGTTTTGTTAGGCTAGTGTGATATGGAGGTGTTATAAGGTAAATATTCGCTATGTTTTTGAGGTGTTATATCTTTATAATTAAGTATGATTGGAAGAATTCAATGACGTTACCTTTTGAGCATAAGTAATGCCACCTATTACTATGGTTAAATTACGTTTACCGGCTTGAAGAATTTTAATAGTGTTATCTCTTTTCAACGATTGTAATGCTCTTTGATCTCTGTAGGGTAAGTTGTGATTTATTTCAAGTGGTTTTGTAGTGCAGTGTTAGTTCTAAATCTAAATTCGTTTTGGTGTTCTGGTAAGTTTTGTGTTGTTGTTTTTTATGTGTTGAGTAATTTAAACCCTTAAAAATAACAAGTTTTTCAACATCAGATAATAGGATTTTATCTAATTTGAAAGACAAAGTGATTAGAGTTTTGTCAATAAATATGCTTATATTAGCATTAGCATTCATTGCTTAATTTTTCTTCAATGAGATTATTAAATTTATTTAAATAAATAAGATTTTGATTATCAAAATTTATTGAATAACTATTGTAAACAAAGTTGCAAATGTGACTAAAACCAATAGGTGAAATTTGATTTTGTAAGTTAATTTTTAAAATTTCAATTCGTTTTTCAATTTCATATTTAATAAATCTATGACACTCTAATATTTCACGTATCAGAGCATTACCTGCTCTTGCTGAGATTTTTATAATTTTGTGATTGTTGTGTGGGGCTTTATTTGTGTAAAAATGTTAAACCATTTATAAAATTCAACAACTTTTCATGTTTATTTTCTAAATTTCAAAAAATATAACAAATATTGGGTTCATACATTTGTTATAGCTATGTTCTATATTATTGTGGAAGATTCATGTTTGTCGAATTGTTACCTATTTCTCTACCTCAATTGTTGACTTTTTGAATAAGAATACTTCGGCTCTGACCCTAGGAAGTAAATTGCATTCGTGCTAATTTAGTTAGTTGAAAAACCCTAAACGAACTGGAAAATACGCGACGTTTCGAGAGGCAAATCTGTCTCTGTTTTCAAGAACGAGAAATCTAAAAATGGAAATGGTTAGT
This sequence comes from Pissodes strobi, assembly GCA_016904865.1. Lineage (NCBI taxonomy): Eukaryota > Metazoa > Arthropoda > Insecta > Coleoptera > Curculionidae > Pissodes > Pissodes strobi. The sequence goes on along the minus strand of MU195884.1, from coordinate 7,680 downwards.
GTGCGGGCTAAGGTAATAATTTGTCTGAAAAACATGAATCCTCCACAACAATATAGAACATATCTATAATAGACTTACCTTTTATTTATTCCAAATTCAAACACAAACCTTCTATGAACAGACTCGCCTAGAAAAGAAAAACACGACATAACATATTCGTCACGGCTATTATGGCGCGAAAACGCAAACATTTTGTCTATCGTCGGAAAAATTCCGATCTCCTGACAAAATAAAGGTTTTTAAAGACTATGCATGATATTGTACCGCCAGTTTCTGGAAAAACTATAAATTTAATGTCATAAATTACTTTTTCTGTTCCAATAAGTCTAGAGCGAGCACTAATTTGAGTAGAACAGGCGTATTAGTCTGCGAACATGAGCTCCATATTTGGTGTATTATGCTTTTGGGACATCTAAATTGTAGTGCGGGGACAAATAAAAAAATAGTTGTTTGTTTTCAATTTTAATTTTATGTTTGTGTCGATACATCCTTCATTAACAAGTATAGTTAAATCAGCTAAAAATATTACGAATACGTAAAAAACGATTTTTATGAATGCATTCTAAACTGGCTAATGTTTGCGCTTCATTCTGCCCTATTTTCTTAAACCGGCCCATACACGATGATACCTTGACACATACCTCGGCCTATGCGGCGACACATAATAGATTTTAGGGAGAAATGTTACTGGGAATCGAAACGGTATCACTGAGACAATCTGAGGCCAAAATATTTGGAATAAAGAGTGCTTGAAAAATAAAGAGCAAAGTTAAAGAAACCCTTTTAATGTCGTAAATCAAATGCATGTGCAAATTGGTTTTTCCTTCTAATAGATAACTTTTTGGTAATTTTTTTCTTGGTGTTTTCTTTTTTGCCAAAGATTACTATGCTACCTGCAACCATGTATTCATTGGTAAGTTGAGAGGAACGCGCCATGATAAACGTTGCCACTGGACTGAAATCTTAGAGTAGTAATGAGACTGCCCAAATTTATGTGTCTTGCATGCGTATTAGTACTTCCTACTATGTGACAGCACGGTCATTGTGCTGAAGCGTAGTAGCAAAACTGAATATTATAGTCATCTTGTAGGGTTTTAAACTATACGCGAATTATGTGTTGAAGTCCAGGAGGAATTTATAAGCATTTAATTATGAATTCATACTGCGCTGCAACAGAGGAGGAATTAGATGTCTTCGCGATGCAATCAATTTGATGCAAGAGCCCTCGTAGTGTAGATGTCTAGATGGTTAGGTCTCAAATCGTCAGCTTTCGGCGGCCCGGGTTCAAACCCCGTTGTTTTTTTTTTTAATTTTTTTAAGGTTAAGTTTCTAAATAGTTTTTTTTTATTTTGGGTATGTCTTGGGTTAGTTTGGGTTAGCACCTGGTTAGTTCCTTTTCATGAGCCCCCGCAGCGCAGTATGAATTCATAATACGCGTTCATAAATCCCTATGTGATTTCTGTGCTGGCGCACGGTAGGATTTTTAAACTATCTTGACAAAAATGGTTCATTTAATTCCCCCTTTATTTTAACACGTTGGAGTGTTGGAGCGCGGTATGAATTCATAATACGCGTCTTGCATAGGTCGTTTCAACGATGAGACATGGTGCGCCGCATGCGATGAGGCGGATCTTATCGTATATCGTTTATATGCCCGTGTAAATAACTATATATTAATATTTTCCTTTGATAGAAGAAAAATAAGTTTAGGCTACGTTGGTGAACACTAGAAATATTACATTCAAATATGCAAAACTGTCAGTAGGTGAACGAACCGAGCTTGTGTAACTAATACATACTATGTTTTGGAAAATTAATATACAACTTGTATCCGAGGTAAATATAAAACTAAATAAAATGCAAAAAATTAAACACATTTAATAACTATATATTAATATTTATTAATTTTAACGCAAAATGAATGACAATAGAATAACAAACATCTAAGATTAGTTTCAGGTATGTGTAAGAAAGATTATCATCTTATAGAGGCCCCAAACTGAAATGTGGCATCATATATGTCACGTACTTTTTTTTCCCCTTCATTTTTGCGAACTTTTTGTAATTCCAATTCTGTACCAAAAAAGTTCCATATGGCAAGATTTTCATCAGTACCCACTGTAGCTAGAAAATAAAGAAACATGGACATTATTAAAAAATATAAGAGGTAAAAGGCAGGCTTTTATTCTATTAATCTTCGGACAATAATTCGTTTGTAATATTTTTTTTAGGTTATTGATTTTATCGTTTTACATCAAAAATCTGCTTCAAATTAATAGATAAAACAAGTCACTGAGAAGAATTTTAGAATTTTTATGAAATGCTTTATTTTCATTGAGTACTAAAACTATTAAACGCTTGAATTGATTGAACAAAAAATTTAATTTCTTTTGTGAATAGGCGACCTAAAAAATCTTGTTACTGATGTTAAAAAATTGCTTCTCATCGAATTAGGGGATCCTTTGGTGCCCCGAATTTAATGTTATTTGAAGTAATGCACTTCTCGTCAAGTTAGTGTGGTTCAACTTGAGGGCAAAAGACACAATTCTTGAGCATTTTTCATATATTATAATTAATTTTATGGATGGCATAGAATACATTTTAAACATATGTACTTTTACAAAAAAGTAAAGCTGAAACGTCTCTAGGACAATTTATCTGGAGTCGTGAAGGCAGGTTTGAGATATTTTCTTCAATGCTGTTTATATGAATGTTTCTAAAAGTCATGTTATCACATGTCTTATATAGATTGGGTAATGATTAAAGGTTTGTAAAATTGTTGCGATCAATGGTACTTTTAATAAAATTACCAAGGGTAACATATTCATAGTTGGAGTTTAAAGAATTATTATGAATGGATAGGATCAGTCGCTACCGCTGAATGATCATATTAATTTTAAGAGCAAAAGTAGCAGCTCGATTAAAATCAAGTTAACTTAGAATTTAAAAAATAATGTATGGACCATCTACAAATATTTAACATACTACTAGAAGTATATCTAGGGAGCCCCCTGACACTCGATGACATATTCCATCCCCATCGTAATGTCTTCAGCAGTGACTTGGAAGATATGCGGCTGAAAAATCCGAAGAAGTGGATGACATCATCATCATTTTGAAGAAGTGACATCATCGGCTTGACCAAACTCGACTAAAAGAATGACGTCACTTCTTCAGCGAAAATTGTATGGTGGGTCGGTCCTTGATTTTTGGGTCAATCAAATATTGGCTAAAATGATATAATTTACCTAATTTAGGATGAGTCATATTTCGGCTAAAAATGATCTAGATGTTGATTGACATGGTTATTAAACAGTTGTCGGTTATAATTAGGGGGAAACATATCCTGGGAGTGAGTTCCAGAGTGAAGATGACGCACTTTTATGTACTCGTGTTAAATGTCCTATACGAACCGAATTTCTGCTATAAAGAGGACGCCATTTTTTTAATATATAAATGTGCAGATAAATAAAACTTTAGTCCAGATGACCCAAAACCTTCTGCACTCATTATAGTTTTGTTTAGGTGTGTAGTTAATATAGATATAGTAATAACTGATTTTTCAATAATCAATTGAGCAATTATCTGCCTGATTTTGTGGTTTCAAATGGTACACGTGAATTGTTATATAATACAATCCTTATTTCGCCCTGGAAGTTTTGATCTATGATGCCGGCGCAAATTTCAATACCAAGTTTTATACTTAAACCAGATCTTGAATGAATTTAAGCATACTGACCTTCAGATAGCTCATTTTGGATTCCTGTACCAACACATTTTCTTGATGATGCACCAATGACGCAGTTTTCCATGCTATGCAAGTTGTAACCTACTACTATCTCAGTTTGTTTTTTTGGTGCTATAGCATTAGGGCTATTTTTGATGTAAACTTCTGGACACTCGAAGTGCATAACGTAATTTTTTGGGGTATTTATATTTTGACGATGGGTTTTATAGGTGTTTTAAAGGTGGAAACTATCGTGCTTTAAATGAATTTTTGTCAGCTATGATCTGAGAAGGCATGTTTAGGGGCTGAGATTTAAATGCAATGGTCGCAATATTTTATGATGTTTTGTATTTTGTGATAGAATGTTTTGTACCGCTTAAGAGAATTTCGTTTTTTCTATTGGTTCTAGATAGTTCTCAACAGAGTTAAAAGAGAACATAAGTAACAAGAAAATTTGACAGAAAAATATAAACAATAACCTACTGTTGAGAACTATCGGGAATTTAGTAGATTAAGGACCATTTGTGAAAATTTGTCTAATGTAACTTATGGCAACTATGTGAATGCTATTGAGCAAGACCGTATTAATAACAGTGTGAACAACTTCTATAATTGTATTACATCTAAGATGAAATCAAGAGGGTTTCCTAAAGAATTTACCTATAATGAATTTAAAAGTTGTGATGGCTGGCAATAATTACGTTGCGTTTATGGCACTGGACACTGGACACTGGACCCTGTGATATAAATGATGTGATATCTATAAGCTCTCTTAACACACCCTACTGTGATATAAATATATCTGATATTTAAAAAAAGTTAGATTCAGTGGACATAAATAAGGACCCAGGGCCGGATGGTGTTCACCCAATTTTTCTAAAAAACCTAAGCTTTATACTTTCAGGAGTTTTCAATTGTTTTTGGAACTCGGCATGTTTCGTGATTGCCGAAAATCTAGCTATGTGTCTCCGATCTCTAAGTCTGGCTATAGGTCCGACATAAAGAATTATCGTATTCTATGCACAATTCCCAAGTTGTTTGAAATAATTGTTATTGACTATCTCTAATCGGCATTGGATGGAGTCATTATGAGTCCACAGTTTGGTTTCTTACCAAAGAAATCAGCTTAGATTAATCTCCTCCCTTTACACTGATTACTTGTCTGCCGCCCTACAGGGTGGGAGTCAGGTTCACTCGATCTACACAGATTTCTTCAAGGCGTTTGACAAGGTTAATCATAAAATTCTTATTTCCAAGTTCAGGATGGTTGGGGTGAATGGACCTTTGCTTGACTGGATTGACAGTTATTTAAGTGACAGATCCCAGATTGTGCGTTACAATAATTTTCAGTTCTATAACATCATAATAATTTCAGTAGTACCACAGGGTTCCCATTTGGGACCATTGTTATTTAACGTTTTTGATTAATAATATCCCGGATTGTTTTGAATATGGAGAGTATGTGATTTTGCAGATGATTTAAAATTTTATGGGACTAGGAAGTCTGTAGAGGATTGTTTGGGCCTGCAGGCTTCACTGAATAGGTTGGTCTCTTGGTGTGATAGGAATGGCATGTAGCTTAATACCAATAAATTCAGTTATAAGTTGTTTAATAGATCCAGAAATGACTTACTATTTCCTTATTAGTAAAAAATATACAGCTTACCAGGGTTAATACTATTCGAGACCTGGGGTTTTTGTTTGACAAAACCCTTAGTTTTGTGTAGCACCTTAGTGGTGTTTCTGTCAAGCCAACAAAGCTGCTTGGATTCTTAAAGAAAGTGTGTACTGATTTTAATAATATCAAAGCTGTGAAGCAACTTCACACAAGTATTGTGCCCCTTCATTTGAAATATGCTTCATCTGTTTGGTCACTTTGTTCATAAAAAAGACTAGCGACGGTGCAATACAAGTTTTTGCATTATGTTGGCTACAGTTTTCAACTTGATCCCACTTTGCATTACCCTGGAATGGAAAGTCTACTTGAAAGGACACATTAGAAGAAAGACCACAAGTTAATGTTTAACTTGATAAATAATAATCTGGATTGACCTAATCTTCTTAAGAGTATTGGGTCTCACATTACGGCCAGGGTGACATGTAGCATTACCACATTTCACATTTGCTTCCATAAGACCAGTCATGGTCTGAACTCACCCATCTCAAGACTTTGTCGGTTGGGTAATGAAAATGAACTTGATTTTTTTATATCACAAAACCAATTTCTAGTGCTACTAAGGGGGCCACAGGTGGCGGATAGTGGACGGCCTTTCCTGGGAATTAGCGGCGGAAATAAAGGTTAGCTGCAATATAATCTAGAACTTCTAGATCTAGTGGATTAAGCAGTCCCCAACCAAGTAGCAAAACCGAGTGATTGCCGGTATAAGCAATACTCTTGTCAGCCAACAGCTTCGGGTGGAAGAGCTGGTAAGAGTTAGGGCACCTTCTTGCCCTTGGGCCGAGAAATTGACCCTAAAGGCGGACGAACCAACCTGGCTAACGGCAGGAAGATGCAGAAGGCAACGGGAAACCACTGCATTAGAGACTTATTTAGAAGTATCCCTGGTCAACTCATCACGGCTAACAGAAACCAAAACCGCGAACTTACTGATTATGGTAATCGGATACCAAGATCCAGCAGGGGAGGACAACAACAGAACTACATGGCCTCCTCGGTCGTCAACCTGAGAAACCCCTGTAAGACAATCAGTAGCTCTCATAGATTAAAGAAAGAAACGTGGAATTGCGCAGCATGTTCGAGGCAGGAAAAATCCACAACACCATTCAAAAAATTAAAAGGTTTGACATATCAATACTTGTAATTAGCGAGATGAGCTTAGGGGAATGCGGAGTGGACGAACACTGTATTTACTGTACCGGAAATAATGATCCAAACCACTATAACTCGTATTGTAATGGACAGGATCATGAAACATTCAGTAAAAGCCTTTATTCCCGTGTCAGATTGCGTAATGCTACTTAAGATTAACGCTAATCCATTCAGTATCAATATAATCCAGACATATGCCCCCACATGAGACGGCAGTGAAGAGGAAGTGGAATTATTTTACGAAGACATTACAAGATGTTTAAACACAAGAGAAAGTTCAGAAGTTACCATCGTAATGGGCCATTTTAACGCCAAAATTGGAAAAGGCAGATGCGAGAACGTTGTCGAGGCATATGGACTGGGAATGAGAAACTATACAGGCGAAAGATTGATAAAATTTGCACAGGAATATGACTTGGTAGTGACAAATACAATATTTAAACTACATCCGCGAAGATTGTATACATGGAAGTCGAATGTAGTTAACGAAGACCGCATTATTAGAAATCAAAAAGACTTTTTCATGATAAACCAACGTTTTAAAAATATCGTGAGGGCAGCGAAAACTTATCCCGGCGCGGATGTATCGTCCAACCACAACCCACTAGTAGCATCCATATAACTACGTCTAAAAAGAATTTGCAAGGAAAACCAAAAAATGAAATCGACATCGAGAAGCTGAAAGATGATTCTGTTAAATCGGCAATAATCGATGAACTATCAGGAACCATGTGCACGAGCAGCAAATATCAAGGAACAAAGGAGAACAAATGGTAAAAAATCAAAACCTCACTCCTGACGGTGATTAATAACAATAATTGTGAATACAAAACCCCAAATAAGAGAAAGCCGTGGATGACGGAGGAGATTCTCGTAATAATGGACAAAAGGAGGATGGCTAAAACCGATCTAAGCGAGAATATAACGAAATACAGAAGACCATGCGCAGGAAAATCAAGGAAGCTAAGGCAGCATTTCTTGAGGAAGAGTGCAACGAAATAGAACTTCAGGCAATATACGACACATTAAACTTAAACTGGTAGTATGTGCTAGCCGGCGCCATCTATCCTGTAAGTTGCTAGGTTTATCGGAGATAGACGGTACTATACTATAGTAATATAGT
>MU195883.1:368-14349 GCA_016904865.1 Pissodes strobi | reverse complement strand
GAGATATTCAATTTTATTTTATTTCAAGGTTAGCCCCCAAAGTGTTTGGGATTGAGTCAAAATTGGCGTCATTCTGTAGTGCTTCGTTAGTGCTTTTTAGTGCTTCAAGAAGTTTCGTTAGTGCTTTTTTGGCTTACAAGATATTCAAGATTTCAAATTCAAGGTCAGCCTCTAAAATGTAAAAGATCGGGTCATATATAAAGTCATTATTTTGTGCCTCGTTAGTGCTTTTTAGTGTTTCAAAAAGTTTGGTTAGTGCTTCTTTTGTTTTCGGGATATTCAATTTTATTTTATTTCAAGGTTAGCCCCCAAAGTGTTTAGGATTGAGTCAAAAATTGCGTCATTCTGTAGTGCTTCGTTAGTGTTTTTTAGTGCTTCAAGAAGTTTCCTTAGTGCTCGTAAACACGAGATATTCAAGATTTTATATTCAAGGTCAGACCTCAGTGTTTAGGATCGGGTCAAATTTAGTGTCATTCCTTAGTGCTTCGTTAGTGCTTTTTAGTGCTTAAAAAAGTTTCTACTAGTGCTCCTTTTGTTTTCGAGGTAATCAATTTTATTTAATTTCAAGGTCAGCCCCCAAAGTATTTGGGATTTGGTCAAATTGGGCATCATTCTTTAGTGCTTTTTAGTGCTTCAAGAAGTTTCGTTAGTGCTTTTTTGGTTCACGAGATATTCAAGATTTAGATACACATTAAATATTTGCATGTAGAACTTGCACTAGTTGTGCAGAAATTTAAAATCTTGAATATCTCGTACACTATAAAAGCAGTAACAAAACTTTTTAAAGCACTACCGAACCACTAAAGAATGACAGTAAATTTGACCCGATTCTAAACACTTTGGGGGCTGACGTTGAAGATAAAATCTTGAATATTTCGTAAACTATAAAAGCACCAATGAAACTCTTTGAAGCACTAAAAAGCACTAACGAGGCACTAAAGAATAACATTAAATTTGACCCGATCCTAAACACTTTGGGGGGCTGACCTTGAATATAAAAACTTGAATATCGCGTAAGCTATAAAAGCACTAACGAAACTCTTTTAAGCACTAAAAAGCACTAAAGATTGACACTAAATTTGACCCAATCCTAAACACGTTGTGACCTGACCTTGAATATAAAATCTTGAATATCTCGTAAACTATAAAAACACTGACAAAACTTTTCGAAGCACTAAAAAGCACCGAAGAATGACACTAAATTTGACCCAATCCTAAACACTTTGAGGGCTGACCTTGAATTTAAAATCTTGAATATCTCGTAAACCAAAAAAGCACTAACGAAACTTCTTGCAGCACTAAAAAGCACTAACAAAGCACTAAATAATGACGCCAAATTTGACCCAATCCTAAATACTTTGGGGGCTGACCTTGAAATAAAATAAAATTGAATATCTCGAAAACAAAAGAAGCACTAACGAAGCTTTTTGAAGCACTAAAAAGCACTAACGAGGCACTAACCATCCTGAAATTTTCAAGGAAAAAAATCATACTTTGGGGGCTACCTTCACGGACTTGCATTTGATTGCAAATTATATTTGTATAGGTTTTTGCAACGTTGCCAGTTTGTGTAAGATTCTCATAAATTGGAGTTAACCATATTAACCTTAAAATAGTCGAGTTTTAAATTATTGAAAAATCATTAGAATGCACATTTTTAAATTATGGTACAAATTTTTAGAAAAAAAAATCACAATTTGACAACGCCGCAAAATATTATAAAAATTAGTTCGAGATTTATGACAACTTGATGCTTCTCTGCCTTTATTAAAAGCGCAACTAAAAAATATGATTCTTTTTTATTAAAAAAAAAATTGATTTTAGTTATATTAAATTCGGAAAAATGCATAATTTGACAATGTTGCAACGACCTATACATAAATATTTTGGAATGTGATGATCAAAATTTAACGCTTCCATTAAAAGCGCATTCGATCTCAAAATTCGTTTTTCAGTCCTTCGCAACGATGCCAAATTGCGTGCTTTTTAAAAATGCATTTACTCATATTAATCTTAATTGAAAATTTAAAAAAACACACACAATTTGACAACGCCGCAAATTATTATAAAATTAATTGAAGACTGGGATAGCATCCTGTACGGTACGTTTCGTAACAAATTGATGCTCTATTAAAAGCACACACAAACTATTTTTTCTAGTCCTTAAAAGCTACAATTTGGCAACGTCGCAAAGCACTATATAAAATATTTTGAAATGGGATGATCGAAAATTGATACGTCTGTTTCAAAGCGCATGCCAAATTGTATTTTTTTTTTTAAGAAGAAATTACTAAAATCATATTAAATCAAATATCAGAAAACCATAAAATCTAAAAGTTCTTAGGGAAAAAAAATATTTGGCAACATTGCAAATTGTTTTAAAACACGCATCATACCTAAAAGCAGGAATACTTGCATTATATTGGCAAGAGAGAAAGGTATTTGAACCCCCAAAAACATAGGAGTACGCAACTATCAACTCTTATATAGCCGAATGCCTGGTTGCAAATGAAAGAAAGGGAAAGAGCCTTCTTTGTAACTCTAGTTAGAAGTCTCTAAATTATATTCAGGCATTTTAATTACTGTTGGGCAAAGAACAAATTAAAATCTTGGTCTCCGACACTGCTTATTCTTCGGCACGGGATGGCTTGGGCTATTATGCTAAATATGTTTAAACACACTCGACCACTATGGAATAGACTTTATACAATTTTAGAAATTCCATTAAATAAACGTTGTTTATCAGTGAAGTTAAAAATCGATATCGATAATTAAAGAAAATGACATACCTATATTCATAACTGATATTAGTATCCTCAACTTGGGGCTTATAAATCGAACGTATTGATATACAATGGCAATAAAAACGTCTCAGCCTGTTGCTGAGGACTATATACTGATGCTATTTATCTTTTCAATTTGAATATTTGAAAGAAATAATAATTACAAGGGCATTAAAAATTAATAGAATATTTTGCGCTCTTATCGATATCTGCATTAATATTATTATTATGAACGTGATAACGAAACCAGGCTGAAAAGTTCTAATTTACAAATACAATGCCAAACTGTCCCACTTAGGCCAACTATTACAATATCGACATCAATAAGCCATTATAATATTAAACTTAAATCCCAATTGTCGTTTAAAGAAGCATTTAATCTGTTCATTTGTTTGGTTGAAAGTTAGTGCGTATGCATGTAAGGGATTCCCCCAAAATAGATTGCACCTAATTCGTTGCCTTATCTCTTTGCTAATAAAGCAACAACAAAAAATATAGAAACAGAACTCAGTCATGACAGTATGACTGTTTCTAAATTGGTGAAGGATATATCCTACTCTCATAAATGATAGAGCTTTAGTCAAAACCGAGGTTGGACCTGGCAGTTTTAAGCTGTCTGCTTGGAGAGCAGCATGTTCATGCATTAGAACCTCATTTCAATGCTTATAGACTCTAGACACCGGAGTCCAATATAAACAATGAAGTCAACATTAGGATCCTTTTTGAGCTAAAACAAAGGTCAATAAGATTCTTGAGACCCAACACCACTTCTGGAAAATGCCATTCAGATGCGCCCATGATTTTAAAATTTTAACCTTTTATCAATGATCAGCCTAATTATTAAAAGAGGGAGTTCCCAAAATAGCTATTTAAACTTCACAACGAAAACAAAAACATTAAACACCAGCCAATTACCATCACAGCACTACTGAATACCAACCAGATCAGACCCGGATAATTATGGTATTGTCAGCTAACAGGATAAATCTACTCTCGATCTTACAAGGAATGAGCATGGGGCCCAGAGCAGAATTCTGTGGAGCACCAAAATCAGACTCTCCACTCTCGGGAAATAGCTTTGGCTATTTAACAAAAGCTCAGGGTGATAGGTTCATGAGGATTTTAGCAGACACACCATTATCTCCTGAAGACATTTTAATTCTTATAAAGGTCACAGCACCAGGATTGAAAAAGAACAATCGACCTTCTGGATTGCCACTCAGATAAGTCATGGAATTCGTCAGTAATAATTAAATAGGACGCGATATTGTAAAAAAATCAATTAAGAAACGAAAATAAGACGGCATTTTATAGTGGCATATGGCCACAACGAACTTCCACAAGGCAGCAACAATTGTAATATAACGTAACTATTCAAATATGACTTGAAGCGAGGTTTTTTCATCTCTTTTCATACTTTAAATGCTCTAATCCGTCCCGTGTCTTCTAGGAAAGCCAAAGAACTCATGGCAATTTAATAAAGAAAAGTTTAAGTTATTAAATAATGAAAAAAACGTCCCCTAAAAGCCAAAACCATCTAGGAACTGACTCGACAAAGACCAGGTGCCTCAAAGAATCGGTATAAAAGGCGTAAAGATGGCGTAATAATAATAAAAAGTATTTTAAATGCTGCAAAACGCGAGTATCCAGTTATGCAATATGCATTTATTGTGGAAAAATATATCACATTTCGTGTGCATCAAGAGATTTCACCGCAAAAGTTAAATTTATTGATGAATCCAGATTAACATGTGTTGATTGTTGTGAAAGTGACAACATAACCTCAAATTCGAAAAAATTGGAAATGGAAATTCTTCAAAAAAACAAGGAAATTAGGCTTCTTAAGAACAAGTTAGAGCAGTCACAACAAGTACAGGATATTAATAACAGGTCAGAGATACAAATTGAAATAGATTACCTTAAAAAACTCGTGAAGGAAACATCTGACAAAAACGATATTTTAAAAAAAAATAATCGTCTACTTCTCGAAAGAATACAACTCAGTGACCAGTATAAAGCCATAAACAGGACAGAACCAAAAACACCGCTCCAAAATATTGATATTTCCAAGATGAATGGCAACAAGGGCATAACACAACCACAAACACTAATAAAGACTTGGGTCATCAACACACCAAACCAACATAGTTGACAAACCATTATTAACCGAGAATGAGGCTCAACCGGAGAAATCATATGCCGGAAAAGCAAGGTCAGTTTCAATTAGTTGTGATAACGAGGACCCAAAGAACAGTGATGAAGATTTTCAACTACAGAAAAAAAGGGGCTGGTCAAGAAACAGAGAACATCCCTTGTCTGAGAACATGATAAAGTCCACATACAATGAACATAGAAGAGACCTACTTAGGAAAAATAAACTTGACAGAAAACTAGGTTCCAATACTGAAAATGAAGATTTTCAGTCTTTAAAAACTGGGGACAACAATAAAAATCTGGCTATACCTGTCAAAAATTAAAACAAGTGTAGCTGAGGAAACAGTAAGACAATTCATAGTCAACAAGGCAAAAGACAAACCTGAAGATGTCTCCGTCAAGTTGTGTCACTTGAAGCAAGGAAATCAAAATCAAATTTGCTTTATGGTAGGAGTTGATTTTGGACTGAAGGATTTGGTGTACCATGAAAGCTTTTGGCCATCAGGTGTTGCCTTCCAGAGATTCAATTTTTCACTGGGGAGAAATCTTTTGGAAGGCAGAACACACAGGGACAAGGAGAAGAGGACTTACGGAACCAATGCAACCATGGTAAATCAAGATCAGAATTAATAATTTCATTATTTCATCTTAATGTACAAAGTGTAAACAATAAAATATTAAATCTAGAGGTATTGTTGGATGAAATAAATCCAGATATTTTCTGCTTAACTGAGCACTGGCTACAGAATTCAGAGGTGGAAAATTTAAATATAAATAATTACATTTTATCAAGCTACAGCTCCAGAATCACATATCGGGGAGGCGGTACAGCCATTTTGGCAAATAGATTATCTCAATTGAAATATAAGAATATTACCATTGATTTTGGAGCAAGAAGAGAAACACTTTGAATTTTCCATATCTGAATATCAATTACATAATATTGTTTTAAGGGTAGCATGTATATACAGATCACCTTCAGGTGATATAGATGTTTTCTTATCAAAACTATCTTACCTGCTTGGAAAAGTCTATAGTAAAAACAAATTTTTAATCATATGTGGTGATTTCAATACAGATTTTTTAGAATGTGGACCTGATGCAAATAATATAAAACAGCTTCTTTTAAGTTATGGTTTGGAGTCACAGCTAGTGGGTGTCACCAGACAGGGAAATGATAGTGGAAGTCAAATAGATAACATATTTTGCAATATCTGTACAAATGATTTAAATTGCAAGGTATACAAAACAGATGTTTCTGATCATGATGGTCAATTATTTTCTTTTGCAGTAAAGGTTAATAAAAAGCAGGAAGAATTTATTTAAAAAAACGTTCTTTTTCATATAATAATATAATGACATTTATAAATTATTTAAATGAGGAGGATTGGGAAGAAGTGTGGCGTGTTGGATATGATGCAGACAAGGTATTCTGTGTGTTCTCTAACATTTTTCACTTTCATTTTGAAGCAGCCTTTCCGGTAAGTTCAATTAAAATAAAAATGAAAGTTGGGTTAACTTGGAGATTAAAAACTACTCAAACTACATAAACATGTATGGTATAAACAAACAAACTCTGCTATAGTGTATGAAAAATATAAAACAGAAAAAAAGCTCTATAAAAAATACTTATCTAACTATAAAAAAGTCATAAATGATAATAAAATCCTAAATTAAAAAAAATCATTCAAAATCAAGTCAAGTCAATAAAAGTCTAACTAGCCAAAATAATATCTCTTTGAAAACAAATGAAAATTTTGTCTTAAGAGACCCTAATGAAATAGCTTCTGCCTTCAGCAAAAAATTCCAATTAATCTCAACTCCAAACATGAATCCTACCTCACTGAATAGCTAACTATGTGTAAATACTATTTTTCTCTCTTCGATCAACCCTCATGAAGTATTTAATTTAAATATGTTGACAAACCCCTAAGTAAACCTCTTGCCAAGGTAATTAATCTGTCTTTTGAATCTGGTGTATACCCAACAGCATTAAAAAAAGCAAAAGTGGTGCCACTATTCAAAAAAGGTGATCGACAAAACATTGATAATTATAGGCCAGTTTCACTTCTTCCAACAGTGTCGAAGGTTTTTGAAAAGGCAATGTACAATAGACTGATGGCTTTCATCAAATAAAACAATATTTTGGTAGATAATCAATATGGATTCAGACCAGAAAAATCAACTCAACTAGCCATTTATAATACAATTAATTTTATAATCACAAAAGTAGATCAGGGCCAGAAGGTCGGGGGTATGTACTTTGACCTTTCAAAAGCATTCGATACCATCAACCATAGCAGCATATTGCTGACTCGAGTGGAGCATTATGGACTGAGGGGAGTCTGTGGGGACTTCTGAGGTCATATTTGTCCGGCAGAGAGCAGCTAGTTTGTGTTTTGCAAGATTCGAAAAAATATTGGTCAAATCCAACTAGGATGGAGACTGGAGTATCTCAGGGATCTATTTTGGGGCCTCTGCTTTTCTTAATGTATGTAAATGAGTTAAATAAAATTGTTGACTCCAACCTCGACTCCACCTTAGTTTGTCAGTATGCTGATGATACATCAATACAACTTACAAGTTCAACTTTAAGTGGCCTCTCTATGGAGGGTTCCGAGACTGCTGAGCAGATGAGGTTATGGTGTTTCAATAATGATCTGAAACTCAATGTTGATAAGACTGGCCTTGTAATATTCTCCAAACTGCCCACTCAAATAGTCATTGTATGTCAGGTTTGATAAGAAGTCAATACCAGTGGCAAATAACATCAAATTTTTGGGAGTTTATTTGGACAGTTCTCTAGACTGGGAGAAGCAGATAAATGTGCTGGAGACTCGACTAAGTAGCTGTTGTGGTCTGCTGAGACGGTTGAGAGATCAGTTTTATTTGGAAACAATTAGAATATTCTATCTATCGAGCATACAATCATTGATAAGCTATGATGTTCTTTTCTGGGGATCGGGAAAAACTGCAATCAATGTTTTTAGGGCACAAAAGAGGATGCAGGTGTGTTTTTGGTCTGCATCCAACTACATCATGTAGGCCATACTTCCAACGGTTTGATGTCTTAACAGTACCCTCTCTCTATTATCTTTCTTTAGTATTGTTTGTAAAAAAAAATTCTACCTTATTTACTACCATTTCTCAAAACCACTCTCAGGCTATGACAACTCAAACCAGAAACACAAACACCTTAAGCATACCAATGCATAAGTCTGCTTTCATTGAAAGAGGTCCTTTGTATAGGGCTGTTAAGGCCGTTAATATGCTTCCCATTGAATTGCAAAGGGTCCAAAATATAAATTCATTCAAAAAACAAACAAAAGTATTTTTAAGACAAAAGATGTTTTATTCATTTAAGTTTAAACTTTAAATTTTAAGTTATTGAATAATTTATAACTCAGCTTGTAATGTACACAAAATATATACACGGTGTCCCATATAAGAATGCACAGTACAGGGATCTCGCAAACCAGAAGAGGTACAAAGATGATTAAATTAGAGAAAAGGTGTGCCTTGCTGAACCCTACAACGTCATGCTTCGAAATGTAAAAAAATCCGATTACTTCCGAAGATATTTGAGAAAACCCGAATTTTCTCGATTTCGTTTTTATTTTTTTCTGACTTTATTTGAAAAGATATGACAATACAAATTTCACTTTCCCATTGCCACTTTTCTTGCTCTTCAAGTTGATGTTATTACATTTTCAATCTGACGTTTCGTTTCTTAGCAACCATCATCAACTTTGTTTTTTTAAATAGTCGAAAAAATTTATTTTATTCCTAAAAAACTTTAATTTCAATCCTAAATTCAACAACATATCGCTATTTACATTTATCCGACGTTTCGGATAAAAAAAACCATCATCAATGGTATTTGATAATGATAACGAAGAAACGAAACGTCGGATCAAAAATCTAATTACGTCATCATGTAGAGGAGGCAAAATGGCATAAGAATGTGAATTTTATTTTGATCAATTTTCTTTATTAAAGCCTTAAAAAAATTAATAATTGCAATCTACGAATTCTTGAAATTTAAAATATAATTAATTTTTTTCAGATTTTAATGAAGAAGATAGATCACAATAAAATTCATGTCCCTATGCCAATTTTTGTCCCCTACCTAATGACGTAATTAGATTTTTGATACCACGTTTCGTTCCTTCGTAATCATCATTAAATAACATTGATTCAGCCGAAACGTCGGATAAATGTAAGGAGCGATATGTCGTTGGATTTAGGATTAAAATTAGTGTTTTTTAAGAATAAAACTAATTTTTTCGACTATTTGAAAAAACAAAGTTGATGATGGCTGCAAAGAAACGAAACGTCAGATTGAAAATCTAATAACATCAACTTGAAGAGCAGGAAAAGTAGCAATTGGAATGTGAAATTTGCATTGTTATGTCTTTTGAAATAAAGTCAGAAATAAATAAAAACGAAATCGGGAAGATTCGGGTTTTCCCAAATATCTTCGGAAGTAACCGGATTTTTGTAGATTCCAAAGCATGACGTTGTAGGATTCAGCAAGGCACGCCTTTTCTCTAATTTAATCATCTTTATATCTCTTCTGGTTTCCGAGATCCCTGTAGTGTGCATTCTTATATGGGACACCGTGTATATACTGCAAACAAATATCGCAGGGATAACCAAATAACACAATTTTGTCATCCTTTGATACACACTGATTCTTGCATTTATAACAATCTGCCATTACGAACACAACTTGGCAACCCTGGACTAGCAGCCGATTAAATTTTCCGTCTTGTGCCCGTCTCCAACATAAAATTAAAACTTTTTGGAGAATGACCCAAGAAAACCAAAAAATATCAACAACAGTCAGAAAAATCTTTTTGCTGAGAATGACCCACTGGAATTCTATTGTACTTGCCAGGTATTTTGTGGCAGGATTGGTGTACTTAACAATGGATTTTGGGTTAAATGGTTTACCCTTAATTTTGAATTCCTCAGGGTGGTAAATACTGTAAATTATGTCACTTACGATTGCCACCAAAAAACTGAACACTATGATATCAAATACAATAAAATATACTTAGGAGAACTGCCAGAAATATGCAAAACTGTAAGAGTGTGATAAATGTCGACTTGTCAACACAAAACATAAACAAATTCATTTTATGAAGCCTCTCACACTGATCTCTCAGAGTTGAAAAATGGCAATAGTCAACCTGACTATTGCTCATTTTAAACTTTTTATGAGCCTTTTTCTTAAAAATTATGCAGCTTCTAAGCTCTGCAGAAAACCAACTTGGGAAGGTAGATGAACGATACCTTAAAGGAATGAAAGTATTTATCAAACTATAGAATTCTGAAACCATTTCATCCACTGATCCACCCTCAAACAGAGTATCCCAGTTTACGCTAGCCAAGCAGTTATTAATTGACAAATAGTCCCCATCCTTGAAATCAAAGAAAAATTCTTCAAACTCCAACCCTGCCTCAAAGGGCTGCTCCTGTGAAATCTCAAAACTCAATGCCGTGTGACTCAAGCTATTCTCAAAAATCATGTCAATAGCTGGGGATATACAGAGGTTTTCAAAATTACTAAAGACTAAGTCCAACTGAACTCCATACGACTTGACTATTCTGGAAAAAGTTGTAAAACCCGAAGTTATTTGCAATGCAATGTGCATGATAATTTTCTGGACATTCAACAGTTAAATCTATATTGTCATTACCCCAATTGGCTCTTGGTAGGTTATAATCACCCACCAAAATACATGAACTTTTGATATAAAAACTCAACAGTCTGACAGTGATCCTCATAGGCCTGCAAAGGAGATGGAGACGGAATGTAAATGCAACCCAAAATAAGATTTTGATTTCTCAACTTTAAAGAAATGTAAATTTGATAAATATCTGATCCCACAGTCGGGATCAGAATCAAATGTGAAGATAAGGTTTTTCTTACCGCAATCAATACACCATCCCCACGCTCCTTTGCAGTATTAACACCTGGAACCCTATCATGCCTAAAAATATCATATTTATCATTACCAATCTCAGCATCAGAGTAATCTGATGTCAACCATGTTTCACCTATCGTAACAATATCATAGCAGCTACAGCTTAATACATTTTGAAATTCTTGTAATTTGGTTCTCATGCCACTTGTGTTCAAGTAATATATCGAAATATCTTGATTACTTACATTTTCATTATTAAATGAGGTGAACCCACGCTCGGGGCTCCCCCTGACTTGTAAAAATGTCTAGACTGTCCCATCCAAAATTTTCTTAAAACCACACCCTTAGGCCAAATACCAGGCTGTGCAAGCAAATCCTTAGAGTCAACATCAACTGTAATTTTAAACGAACTTACATCTCCTTTTACAGGTAAATGCTCAACTCTTACAAACTTGGCATTAGGGCATTGCTTTTTAATGTGAGTCTCTATAAACCCCGAAGTAATAAACATCTTAACGCGCCCCAAATAAAAACCGTACGCCGCCATTGCTAAAACATTACTAAGACATTTGGACCATCAGTACAATGATGATAATGAATTTTTATTTTTTAAGTATTGTACTGAAAATGATTGAATTTTATGGAAAAGTAATTATAAAACTTTACCTTGCATAAAAGGTAAAAGGTCGCCTTCTTGTCCTGTTCCCCCGCCTCCCCCAAACATTTTCATCAGATCCTCTTCGTTGAACGGTGCCTTGAGATTCTCCTGACCCTGGCTCAGCCCTTAAATTGAATAAAACATGTATTAGCCTTAGGCTCAACAATGGATTAAAAACTAGAAAAAATAGCAGTTGCTTAAAATCGTGCCATTATTTCATTCTCAGCCATTTTCCAGCAAAAAATTTTTACTGAATCTGCCAAAAGAAGAATGGTTTATTACCTGCAATTGCTTGAGATATGCTCGACGCAAAATCTACCGACTGGTCAGTAACTTCCGTAGGATTTGACAATACTTGTTGGGCGGCATCTAAAAAATTACATTGAAAACTATGACAGTCATTACCTATAGGCAACAATATTTGCATAACTAAAAACCACATTCTCTAATCTCTAGATTTTACCTGCCATTTGTTTTAACTTCTCTTGTACGACGTCCGGTGAAATTTGGGCATTAGGATCCCCACCCGTTAACAGTCTTGCGAAATTTTCCTCAAATTGAACTGCCGCCTGTTGGACGAAGTCCGTTGACCATTCTTGAGGAACATCTGAATAACCAATCACAATGTATCATAAAAAATATCATTTATCATTGTATTAAGTTAGTTTAAAATAAGAGCCGTATTTCATTCAACTATTTCAGGAAGCTAAGGATATTGTATTCGACCATACCCGCTTCAGTCTTTTCTTCTAATTTCAGTTGATTTGGTTTACTTTCTTCGGAAGTTTTATCACTTTTGGCAGCGGTATTCTCGCCAAAGTCTTGGAGAGCACCTAAATAAGGGAATCTTTTAGTTGGATCTATTACAGTACTTCACATTAACGTAGAAATTAGGATATTTATACATATTGAGCTTAACAAGCTCTTGAGAGCAATCAAGACATTGAAAGAGCTCTCGTCATTTGACTTTACTACATGTAGCAGACATTTAAAAGCCCTCTAATTTTGGAAAAATGATATATTATTTATTTCAAACTAGGCTTGCCTTTGACCTTTGATCACTAATTCAGCTTCTGTCTATATTTCAATTAAAATCCAGATGCATCTAAATACGAAGACAATTAATTTTTTTTAAATTTCTTTATCAGGCTACTCCCTATGATCCCCAAATAACGGGTACTTCTACTTACTGTCTAGTAAATCCGCTAATTCCCTATCATCATTCTTTTGGGTGGGTTTCTCCTGGTCGCTCATTTTTTGGGGAAAATTCTTATTTTTTTAATAATTATTACTTCTTTAATACACTATACAAACAGTTTGTAATAACTACAGGGGCATTGCGCAATTGCCAATTTACAAATAGACGAGCACAGTTTAACGAGAGGTCATCGAATAGTTTTCCACAAAAAAAAACTATAAAAATGTGATGTAATGTATTTAAAAAAATCAAATTTTAAGAAAATATTTGACATTTAATGTGACCGGCTGATCGGGTGGGGAATGTCAAACTATGTGTTCGATAATAAGGATTTTCATATTTTGGGATTGAGTCGATATAAACTGCATTTGGCAGTAATTGCCAATCCCGGCAGCGAGATTTCAGTTCATAGTGCACTTGTGAATGAGAGGCGCGTGATTGGCTAGCTACGTGAGGTGACGCAAGTTTTCGCGATGCAACCAGTTGTTTGCATATCTCTTGACCGTCTATAGGTTTGCATGGTCGGCGACCCGGGTTCAAATCCCGATAGTTTTGTTTGTTTTTAAAGAACAGTTTTTTTTTTGGGTTTCTCTTGGATATGGCTTGGGTTAACACTTGGTTAGTTGTTAGTATCCTTTTGTTGTACCCCGGAGCAAGTAAAGCGAGCGGAGGGCCATATACTTGCCAATTGCAGATATTGCAACCGCTTCTATCACAAGTGTACTAGTAACCGAAATACTGCTTCCCAGCATGATAACAATAAGCCTGAGTCCACATGTATACGTATTCACGGATACTCGCATACGTGAAACGAACACGTTGAATTTTGGAACTTCCGCCATACTCATCCGTATGTTTTGCCACGTGCATCTAATTCTTCTTTCTTCTTTTTTTATTTATATTTATAGTAGCTTTTGTGCTAGTTGCTACTGCTACTTCTGCAATTTTTATTAAACCGTAAAAATTAACTCAGAAACCTCTCTTTATTTACTTACGAGTGTTATGTTTAATAATTTAATGTAAATAGTTCTCAAATGCATAATGAACAAATCAACTGCAATGTCCAAATATATCTTAGACAAGGAAAGAAGAGGACAGATAACATGGGAAAAAGCCTGTTACCAGCTGCCACATAAATTACTGGGTAACTTCAATAAATTAATTGAAATTATAAGTAATAAATAATAATTAATAAGTTAAAGTAATTTTGAGTCTAGTAGCGTGCCGTATAGGAGCCCAGGAGAGGCGAATGCCC
>JAEQML010074470.1:0-14350 GCA_016904865.1 Pissodes strobi | reverse complement strand
ACGATGCAACAAATACTTTACGTATGATAGAATTCAAATATCAGAACTTTTTCAAATTTACTAGTAAATATTACACATATACAAATATAGTTATTGTTATGTCCTCCTGTAGATCAGCATTTTAAAACTCAGAAACACTGTAGGGCTTTAATTTAATTTTAACATTTTTAAAGGTGTTCTTGTATTTCTTGCGGTTGGGTCAATATTTTATTTTGACTGGATGTTTGTGTTTTAAAACCAAACACAGTTCAACATCGGATTTCTCTCAAAAAGAACTAATGTATGTGCCGGCATATTATAAATTTATAGTTCTTGTCTAATAATAAATATGGTTATTTTGTGAAATAAATTCTTATCAAAGAATACTAATCTCATGCACATATTCACCATATACTGTTGAAAAGTTTAATCTTTTAAAATGGTCTGTTACATATTCGGCTTCCTTAGTCCAGTTTAAGATTTCATCTATATAAACTCAATAACTTAATATTATCTGAATTACTGCTTCCTATCAAGTTCTCAACATTGATATTCAATCTTTGAGTTAAGGAAGCAATGAAGCCTGGCTTGTCTTTGCGTATGCACTAAACCATTTCGGAAAAGGCAATTTTCTGATCCTCTAGGTAAACCAACTGTTCCCAAAACTGGATTAAGAAAAACCTGTTCAAAGGACAACAGATTCGTGTCATCGGCATTGTTTAATAATGAACTTTTTTTGTTCTAAAATATTGTTAATCGTTATGGAATATCAGAGTTAATAGGGGTCCAAGGAAACTTCTCGTGTCGATGTTGAGTGCGTCAAATTAATATTTTGGACTTTCATTGGATAGTTCAACTTTTTGGATTATTTTTGGTAAATATAGTTTGATCAAATCGAAAGCTCTGGCTCTGCCCTTTATACCGGAATTTCTCAGCTTCTGTAGCAATATATTCATGGTTTAGGCAATTGCAAGCCTTTGACAAATGTAAAAATTTTTCTAAACTAATTTGTTTTCTTTCGAAGTTCTCCGATATTTGCTCAATAAATTTAAGTATCGTTGTATCAGTAGATTTACCTTTCGGATAACCATGTTAAAACGTATTTAAATCATTGCAAGAATTGCAGAAAATGTGCAACTTGCTCAAAAACGTTTGAGAAGGGTGGCAACAGGCTTATAGGCCTTTTTCACCAAACGTTTGCAATTTTTAACACATCTGGAAAAACACAAAATTTACGTGAATTGTTAATTGATATGTGTCACGGGTACTCAAAATGCCAATTTACAATATTTAATTAAAGAGCAAGAAGGTTGTATTATTTAAGTCAATTCTACCAAGTAAAACCAGATTTGTTTAAAAACTCATGAAAAGTTGAATCTGGTTAACGATACATAAATACTATTAAGGACATTCTATCAAAAATTATAGAATGTACTAGATATAGATATATACTAAACAAGTCGGTGACGGTTTACATTGTCTCTACCATGACTTCCCATTTTTCTTTAGTACCGTAAGGCTAATTCAAAGTTCATAAGGCTATGTGCTCTTCATTTTTCCAGTGCTGCGATAAACACAAACATATATCACCCGTGTAACCGATTCTGATTGAATCATCTTCCTCTTCTGCCGCAATAATTGGGCTACCATTTCTCACACATTTGGCAGGTCATCCTATCTTCAAAAAAGTCTAAATAGTTTTCATGCAGTATCAACAATATGTGTTATCATCAGCTGTAGTTATAGGAGTATGTCTGCCATTTGTTTTCTTCTTCTTCCCAGCAACTTTTGGTTGGTTTTGGATTCTTTAAGGGAAGCAATATTTTTTCAATCTTCTAGTTATCTTTTATAGGGGGTGAAGGTGAGAATGACCGTCGCTCGTTTCGCTTTCTTTTAGCTTTTGCCTCAAGACTGGGAATGGGCATTACCTCTGTTGTGCAACAATATCCACAGCTACTATTCAAATTACGGAAATCATTTTTTAGAGGAGAATGCAGGATGCTGCCAAGAGTTTCTTGTATTTTACGACCTCTGCTAGCTAGACAGTTCTGAGCTATTATTCGCCATGTGCAGGTACTAGGTGGGGAGGCGGTGAACGATTAAATGGAGAGTCGTGAGATTTTGAGCTTTCTTTCAAATGATGTTTTATGTAGCGAACTGTGAGATATTGCAAGCATACTCAAAGGAAGATTGTCGTGTTCGAACTTTTGGAGCTAGTAGTTGAGAGCACATTGTTAATGTTAGATTGAATAAGGGCTCAGTAGCTGATAGATGGTAGTTGAGAAGGATTGTAAGAGCTGGCAGAACAAATCGCATTGTTGTTTAATTTTGAGTGGGAATCTGGAAGGACCTGATGACTAGTAGATGGTATTACGGTATCGTGCACCTGGGAAACTTGCTTCTCCTCAGCCTCAGTAACAAATATGTCCGTCGTTTCCGCAGCAAGAAAATCGACATCAGTAAAGTTCTCCGAATTAAATGACCGTATACCGTATTTGCGAAAGGCGCTAATTACTGTAGACATTATGGCGGCTTGTATAACAGCTTTTCCAAAAATTTCGCTATTTGAGTCAAGCTTATAACTTGACCTGAATGAGATCGAATCCAAGTTGTTGCGGTTTAGTCATAATACACACTTAAAGGATTCATAAATGAAACACCCAATGGTTGAGTAATTTATGAGCAATAAGGTGAAAAGCAGATTATGATCACCCTAGTAGTAATTTCGATGTTTCGGTATGTATAGCGTGGCCGTCTAATTAGTAGCAGCAGTACATGATTGTTTTTGCTTGCTCTATTGAATTGGATGATACCTTTGAACCAATATGTCATCCACCCGCTAGGACTGCAGTGAGAAGTTGTATTGGGTGTAAGTGTGGTATTCGAGGAAAGATGATATCGTTGGTGACATAGATTCCAGCAGCATTTACGCAGCGGTTACGGTTTGTTCTCGTTCAGATGACGATAGCAACTCCACTTGCTGTCTTCTCTTACGTGAGATGAGCTGGTAAGCTAATCCCTTGTAGTAAGTCCGAATAATATTCAATAATATTCCTTCCATTTCTTTCAGATATTTGGCTTACTCATTTTCTTCATCGTTATTAAATACTGTTTTTTCAGTTTTGCTCCTTGGACTTGATGTGCCTCTCCAAAGTGGTTTGTGGAACGGCATACTAAGTTTTGCGGCGACCCATTTCTCTGGTCATTACTTTTTCAACCGCTTTCTTCGTGTTGTCTTGTTCAATCCACCCTTGTTTTTATTTTATACCAAGGAACCATTATGTTGCAAAAAATATATCCCTATAAATTTTTTGTATAAAAAATTATTGGTTGGGTCCCAAATTATGCCCAAAAATGTGATACATGGAGTCAGTTGTCATCTGGGGCATGAATCATGAATTATGTGCCCCAAATGATAATTTATTTAAAACTTTTTTTCCGTGTTCTTAACATTCACACACGCAAATCAAAGTCAATTGTCAAATGATACCTACGATCTGGCACAATAGAGAAAAATATGAATAATTTTCTTAAGTTGCAGTGCATTTTTAAACACTCCTTATTTAAGCTCAAAAATACACATCAAAAAAAGCTTGGCGTCAGGTAGTGAGTTAAAGGTGATGTAGTAAAGGTACCCACATGGGTTAGTTTTGAGTTTAACGGAGGTGCCCTATCTTACCTCATAACCCCGTCTTGCCCGCAGTTCTCCTACATTTTTGTTTTGAGAGCAACACTTTTCGAGGAATCTGTTCTAATTTTTTATCCTACCCGCTTAGCTCCAGTATATTAAATTATATAAATGTAAATGCCTGTTTCCTTTATCAGTATACAATTCTACAGACAATTTTTCTATAGTAGTAGCCCGAGAGGTGACCGTCATAATAGTGAGGTGTCTGAACTGTCAGGATTTTGCATGATAAAAAAATATTGTTTAGTTGGGCCGAATAAGAACCCGTTGGCCGGCCGAGGCTGGCCTTGACCAGTAATTAATTATACAGGGTCTTTCAAAAAGTTCGCATCATATGGGAAACTTTTTATCATTGATTTCACAGAAAATTATATTCTTGACAAAAGTTGATGCTTAGATAAAAACTAATTTTGACCATGCTAAATTAAGGATAAGTTATACAGGGTACTTAAAAAATACAAAAATTTTGGAATATCGGAAAACATTCTACAGAAAAAATAAAGCTTTTATTAAGATAAAAATAATAGTCAAATACTATTTTTTCCAAAGGCGCATCGTTGCTGAAAAAAAATAAGAACAAAATTAAGAAAAAGAGGGTTTTTTCAATAATTGTCATGAATTTTCTCAGCAACACTTTTTGAAAAAATGGTATTTGACTTTTATTTTTATCTTAATAAGAGCTTTATTTTTCCTGTAGAAGGTTTTCCGATATTACAAAAATTTTTGTTTTTTTTTATTATTTTTTTGCATTTTTTAAGTACCCTGTATAACTTATCTTTAATTTAGCATTGCCAAAGTTAGTTTTTTTCCAAGCACCAACTTTTATCAAGAATAAAGTTTTTTGAGAAATCAATAATAAAAAAAGTTTCCCGTATGATGCCAACTTTTTGAGACTATACAATGTGATTCACGGTCGATGGTAGGTTAGACATTTCTGGATAACCACTCAACGGATCATTCTGAAAATTTGGTAGTTTACATAAACGAATATGCTCTACCTTGCTAAAATATTTTCGACAGTGCAGTGTTGCTGCTTCTACTAAAAACGAGTAGCATGTGTCAAATTTTAAATGAAACACTCTATATATTATTGCATATTTGGATTTTGCGGAGAATTCTAGACATGTTTCATAAATAATGTTCTATACCTATCTGTTACTGTTTTTGAAATATTGACAGTTGAAAATCAACCATTTACCAAGTTTGACAGCCTGTAAAATTTAAACGGCTAAACATAGAGTAAAATGGTTTGCACTTCCCTATCTTGGTTTTTCATAAGCTATCGTTTGACACTAATTTTAGATTTAACCAGAGGTTAAATTTAACCGAGATTTCTTAACCTCGGGTTAAATAAAAAAAAATAGTGTCAAACGATAGCTTATGAAAAACCAAGATAGGAAAGTGCAAACCATTTTGCTCTATCTTTAGCCGTTTAGATTTTACAGGCTTGGTACATGGTCGATTTTCAATTGTCAATATTTCAAAAACAGTAACAGGTATATATAGGACATTATTTATGAAACATGTCTAGGATTCTGCGCAAAATTCAAATATGCAATAATATAATATATAGGGTGTTCCATTTAAAATTTGACAGTTGCTACTACTTTTTAGTATAATATGCTTGGAAAAAAACTAACTTTTACAATGCTAAATTAAAGATAAGTTATACAGGGTACTTAAAGAATACAAACATTGAATTTAAAAAAACAAAAATTTTGGAATATCGGGAAACGTTCTACAGGAAAAATAAAGCTCTTATTAAGATAAAAATAAAAGTCAAATACAATTTTTTCCAAAAGTGCACTGTTGCTAAGAAAATTCATGACAATTATTAAAAAAAAACTCTTTTTCTTAATTTTGTTCTTATTTTTTTTCAGCAACGATGCACTTTCGGAAAAAATAGTATTGGACTTTTATTTTTATCTTAATACAAGCCTTATTTTTTTCTGTAGAAAGTTTCCGATATTTCAAAATTTTGGTTTTTTTAACATTAATTGTTGTATTTTTTAAGTACCCTGTATAACTTATCTTTAATCTAGCATCGTCAAAATTAGTTTTTTTCAAAGCATCAACTTTTGTCAAGAATATAATTTTCTGTGAAATCAATAGTAAAAAAGTTTCCCATATGATGCGAACTTTTTGAAAAACCAGGCTAGTCAAGGCCAGCTTCGGCCGACCAACGGTTTCTTATTCGGCCCAACTAAACAATAATTTTTATCATGCAAAATCCTGACAGTTCAGACACCACAATATTATGACGATCGCCTCTCGGACTAACGGAATAGGACCTCTATTTATATTTAAACTATTCTTACATTGAATAATTTCGATACTTTCATATGCGTCTAATAATCTCCTATCAGTTATATTATGAATTAATTAATTGTTATTCTATGATTATTATCAACAGCATGCTCCTTCACATTTTTGAAGTGAAACTTCTTTGCTGAGGGGGCGATAATTTTCGAGAGTTACGCGAATTTCGAACGCGTGAGGTTAGTTCGAAGAATCCGTCAGCGGAGACTGGAGGAGGAATACGCACACGCTTGATTGGGAGACGGCCGGCAGGAGGGGAAATTGATACGTAGCGTTGCATGTATAGCATCTACGCATGTGTTAGTGGGAACGATCGGAAGGGGAGACGACATATTAATAATTCTAATAATTTAAGTGTATCTATAATCTATAGTCCTCTCCCACCTTCTACAGACGAACGCGGCATCACGGCGACTACAGCCAAGGAAAAAGCAAACATGCTCGCCAAAATGTTTTCATCGCACTCTACTTTAGACGTCTCCGAAGGCAAGGCTCTCCCCACCATATCGAACATCAACACTACCATGGCAGAAGTCAAGTGTCATCACCGTTTAAAGAACTAGATACGCAAAAGGCATCCGGACCGAACGAAATCCCTGCCAGCGTGTTAAAGAACTGCGCCAACGAACTAACACCCGTTTTTTCAGACCTGTTTCTCTGTCTTACCGAAAAGGGATTTGCCCATCTTCTTGGAAAGTTGCTCGAGTGCAGCCTGTCTCCAGCGATTGCGTTGGATATTTCGAAGGCATTCGACAGAGTTTGGCATGACGGATTGCTCAACGAACTGCCGTCCTTCGGACTGCCAGCCTCTTTCTGCAGCTGGCTTGACAGTTTCCTTAAGAACCGATCTCTGTACGTTGCAGTTGATGGACACATCTCAGACTTCACCATTAACGCGGACGTGCCTTAGGGCGCAATGCTACACCAACTCTGTTCCTTATCTATATTAATGACCGGCTAACCGAAACGAATAATCCTGTTTACAGTTTTGCAGATGACAATACCCTTTTCTCCCAATTTAGATCACAAAGCCCTTTGACTGAGAGTTATCACCGCGGACAGGAGTAGATTACAGCAATTAATCAAGACCTGGAGAAAGTTCAAACTTGGGGCGACAGAAATTTGGTCCAGTTCAATGCAGCAGACCCAAGCAGTTACGTTTACCAACAGGGCAAATACGGCGGGTCCTGACATCATTATAGCAGGATCGACCAAAAAACTGTATACGCCACAGCAGTTGCTCTTACTCTACAAAACGCAAATAAGACCGTGCTTAGAATATTGCTCATACATCTGGGATGCCGCACCAAAGCACACCCTAAAGCTGCTGGATTCCATTCAGAAGAGAGCTGTGCGTCTCATCGGCGACCCGGAGTTGACTCGAAATCTGAATAGTCTGGCACACCGCAGATATGTGGCCGAGATGTCCCTGTTTTACAGATATTTTCACTGCAGATGTTCCCAGGATTTGGCCCGCCTCATCCAGCCCCTGGCAATGCCTGTCAGACAATCACGACAGACGGCAAGAGCGCCGCAGTTCGTCGTACAACTAAAAACACCTGGAATATCGCTATACAGGAAATCCTTTGTCTGGCGCACTGCATCACTGTGGAACTTACTCCCAGGACATCTGTTTTCCCCTAATTTCAACGTACTACTATTCAAGAACCGTGTCAATCAACATCTTCGCACACACCGCTCGTCGAGCGCCATAGGGTCTCCCTTTAGTGTGTGTGCTACTGCCATAAAAAAATACCTGTCAAGGAAGAAGTTTCACTTCTATCGCGAGTGGACTTACGCATAATTTTTTTTAGCGTCTTCATTTTAAATAAGCCCATATTATGGTTCAGATTTACTCCAGTCATGGATTTTTTTTTTGGTTTCAACTTTTTTTGACAATTGATGCAAGCAGTAGCGATGAGTCATGGTAATAATTTTCATCCTCAACAAAAACTCCAGTTCTTCCGGGGATAGATACCACATTAAGAAGCCGAGCAGCTATATCGGCATCTATTTGCACTGAATCAATGCATCTTGAAGGTTACGAAAATATTTCCGACTTATCCTGAAACCGAAAAAAAAATAGTTGTTATTTTTGCAAAAATACATATAATATTGCCTGGCGTCCTCATTTGAGGACGCCAAATTCATTTACAGTTTCTTTAGCTTTTTCTTTATGGGGCAGTCATTATTTATTTTGTTGTTACGCATCTAACCTAATAGGAAACTCGAGTTATTAGAACTCACCTTTGTGTATAAAAAAACTTCTGTACACAGATGTAAGTACAGTTTACTAAACTCCAAAATCGCATTTTTGGCCCGAGCCAAACATACACGTCTGTCTACCGGAGGTCTAATACTAACCCGCTGCGGCGATTAGTAGGCAACAAATTCACACCCACAATTTCTATCCCCACTTAAATACCCTGTCCTCAAACGAAGACACTGCACGCTAATGGGTTAAGAAGAACACCTTTGGTTTGCTAAGAGAAGTAAAAATATGCAAAAATTGCAAATTTATATAATTTGTGGACACAATTTAGTATTTTTTTGAGTTGTCTGTCAATTCAGATTTTACCTTTCTAACTTCTTATTTTTTAGATTGAAGACTGAACAGCGAAAGAATGCCGATTTATTCCTAGAAATTCATAAACTGAAAGCGAATTTATTGAATTACGAGATTGCGAACGCCGACCCAGTTGAGGAGATTACTGGACAAGTGAAGAAAGAGTTGGAATGCGCGGCTCAGATCGACTCCAATATTCTAAGTGCCGTCAGTGACCAGAGTTTAAGTTCTATTTCGGATGGACAGGATGCTGAAGCGTTTAAGTAAGTTGACGTACTACCTAAGGTAAAACTTTAATATGGATCATGTATATGTTAATATCCACTTAACAGATATTTGTAAAGAATCAAAAAACGAGTAGGTATCGCTTTAAAAACCTGTACTTACAATGGATAATGATTTATTTATTTTTAGTGTTGCACTCCCTTATCAATAAGCTTTAAGTAACCGAAACTTTAAATTCTTCTGATGTTTTCAATTGATATAAACGCAATTTAGATTTTTTTGCTCACTCTCCTGTAATGTTTAGAAGACTTGTGCGAAACCAATATTATAATTTTTTGTCTCACCGCTTATAAATTTGTGCAAAAGTTGTTGAGATATTTAGAATTTTTTACTTTTCCGATTATTCACACTCTGTGTATAGAAGGCTTTGTGTCTATACATAATAGAGTAATAATATTAATTACAGTATATTCTAACTAAGTTAAAAAAAATCACAAATATCTACGACGATGCACCTGCGCCTAGACTGTGGTTGAAGCGGTGCATTGTCGATGAAGCCGCCACAGTAAAGTGCTTTATAACTTCTTTAATTTATACAACAGCAACTTTCTAAATAAATCTCTTTTGATAAGTTCTAATTAAACTAATATACTTAAATAGGTGGTTTGTTTAAAAATTATGAAGTACAGGATGGCGTAAGAGATACATATTAGGGCAAAATTGCACATTTTGGTGCCTAACAATCTGCCGTTTAGAAAGTTTTAAAATGCCGAGTATTTCCGGAGATATTCGGAAAAACCCGAAATATCGTTTTAGTTTTTTCCTGAGCTTAATCGGATTTCAAATTGAATTGCACTTTTGCATTGCCACTTTTTTCTCTATCCATTGGTGGTATCCAGCATGCTATCCGACGTTTCGTCCTCAAGGCGTCAGCATTAACTTTCTTTTTTTAAATACGGTCTATAATTTTTTTATCGCTTTTTAGATGATATTGGCGTTATTAATATGAATATG
Organism: Pissodes strobi; assembly: GCA_016904865.1. NCBI lineage: Eukaryota > Metazoa > Arthropoda > Insecta > Coleoptera > Curculionidae > Pissodes > Pissodes strobi. The sequence continues at coordinate 4,559 of JAEQML010074470.1, read as the reverse complement.
TGTTTATTATTATTGTTTTTTAATTTTAATTTTTCTTTGGGGTAAAACATAAACGAACCTGTTTATTTAATTTTACTATTTTTTATTTTTACTAAAAATAAAGGCTCTATTTTTCCACTAACAAAAAACAAAATAAAATATTTTTAATTAATATAAAAGTTTCAAAAGTAACCCAAACTATTTAAAATTACGCCGAATCAAAATAAGTAATTTAAAAAAAGAAATAAAAAAATCAAAAACACATTTTCGTATTAATAGCGCCAATATCAACTGAAAAACGATATAAAAAATTAAAGTTCGTATTTAGAAAAGGAAAGTTGGTGATGACTCCTTAAGACGTAACGTCGTATTGCAAACTGGATATCACCATTGGCTAGAGCGGAAAAAGTGGTAATACAAAAGTGCAATTTAATTTGAAATCAGTTTTTAAATAAGCCCAAGAAAAAAAATAAAACCATTTTTCAAAATGACCATCTTATGTAATTTTCTCCCGCGGATTCGGATATGTTCAGCAAAAAATAATTGAACATCAAATAAAAGTACTAGGGGTCACTTTGATATTTTTTTAAATGGAATGAATGAATTAAATGAATTGTGTATAATAATATCCTATACCTATCTTTAGCTGTTTACCAAATATTGACAGTTGAAAGTCGGGCATTTTGACATTTTGACAGGCTTTAAAATCTAAACCGCACGAGATCAAAGAAAACGGTTTGCACATTCCTCTCTTGGGTTTTCATAAGCTATCGAATGTTAGTAACTTTGATTTTAACCGAAGATTATTTTCCGGTTAAATTTATCCTCAGCTTAAATTCGAAGATACTGTCATTCGATAGTTTATGAAAATTTAATATAGGAATCTGCAAACCGTTTTCTTTGATTTCGTGCGGTTTAGATTTTAGAGCCTGTCAAAGTGTCAAAATGCCCGACTTTCAACTGTCAATATTTGGTAAACAGCTAAAGATAGGTATAGGATATTATTATACACAAAATGTGTTTAGATTTTTCTAGAAAGTCCAAAAATGTAATATACGGTCTTCCATTTAAAAAATATCAAAGTGACCCCTAGTACTTTTATTTGATGTTCAATTGTTTTTTGCTGAACTTATCCGAATTCGCGGGAGAAAATTATATAAGATGGCTATTTCAGTTTTTTTTTATATAGTCAAAAAATTGCCTTGTCTAGTTCTCGTTTGATAACCCTGTACATGACTATTAAACGATCGTTGGTAGGTGTATGCATTTTATTTTAAGCCGTTTCATATCAAAATGCATGCCTTTTAATTTTAAACCCTTTGTGATATTGTATGTAAGTTCATAGACTTTCTGATATTGTCGACGTACAAAGTTTTTATAAGAGATATAAAGGAAATAAATTCAAAATGTTTGCATACCTGTTTGAAGCTTTCTTTATTTTCTTAAATTTATAAATCTTCATTTTGCCCTAGTCATCTATTTTTATAAAATCCTTCGTGAAACAAATTCCACTATCAAAAATTTCAAAAAGCAACTAGGCAAATGAAGTTAAATAGTTGTTAATAGAGATATGACGGCCTCTTAACTATTTTTCTTTAATTTACCTACTGAAATTATAATGGTCTTTATTTTAAAATTTATGATTATTTATTCTTGGCAGGAAGTCCCTGACCAGACAAAAAAATCAGAACAAGCAACTGTTACGTGCTAATGACCAATTGGAAAAACAGAAATTAGCTCTAGAGCAACAATGTAATAACTTACAACAAACACTGAGTGAAATGCAGAACTTACTAGACAAGGAAAAGCTGTCAACCAAGCAGGCCATGATAGAGGTAAGATTTGTAAAGATCTAACTACTCTACAATGTCACCATTTTATATAATATAACTACGAAGGTAGTATTCATATCTGAAATAGTATCTAATAAAGAAGTAAAAAAAAATTACGAATGTTCAACTAATCACTATATTGTAACCAAAATATATATGTAATCTTCATTTACTAGTACATCTCGTATGCCTTTTGAATCCAGTAAAATGAAGGCTGCTGAGTCGCATAAACAATCGTGTTGTAACCATAACTGTATAGTGTTTTATTCAAATCTTACTGCCATTGCGAAGTTATCAAACTCATTCCCGAAGCTAATAGAATAATTAAGTTGATGTTTTGAACCTTTGGCAAAATGCATTACAACACCACCATCCACAATAACGAAAAATAATTTTTGCACTCGACGCGCGTTTCGTTAACCACGTTAGCATTATCAGGAGATGATTGAAACTCAGTGCGCCTATCTTATCTTAGCCGATGACGTGCAGTCTGAGTGAATGATTATTCGTCCTTCAAACTTCACCTACATTCTGGGGTGCCTACGATTCTCGCTAATATCCTTTTTTTCAAGGTGATGAAGGCTGGTGCTTCTAAAAAGAGGTCTAGCATGCTTCATTCGTGGAGTTGTCCGCCATAGTTCCCTAGCTTACTCATTCATTGCTTTCCTTAGGAGAGCGATTGCTGTACTGTGCGGTACACTCCATCCAGTTCCATTGTCCGTTAGCCGAACGTAGGTTGCGATGTGCCCTCATCCACGCAACCCTTTCAAGTAATAATTTTATTTGCCTCAAGTTAGATGTAGGGATATCCGTAATGACGATGTGACGCTTAAATTTAGGTTTTGGGGTATGATTTATTTATAGATTATATGATATTATTTTAGAGCGCCTTTTAAGCTGCTACCTTGGGAAAATGCACTATTTATAGAAAAAATACTGCCATTAATGTTATAGGTGTTAGGTGTTTATTTGTCAAAGTCAAACATCAAAAAACAACATCTTAAAACCTTAGTTATTAATTATTAACATAAAATCCAAAGTAAAACGTAATAGTAATAACACATACTAACTATTTGACAAAGATAAAAATAATGTTAATAATTTAAATGTCCTATATGGCCTCCATTATTTTCGAAACATGATCGGTATCCCCTCCTTAACCTTTCTAAACTCGTCAATATTATTTGGGGTTCTTGGTTAAGACGATCGATTACATTTACAATTTTTCTTCTAATTTCTTCCGTGTTTGCATTCCTGTTTTCGTAAACAACATTCTTCAAGTGGCCCCATAGAAAGGTGTCCAAAATTGTATTATCGGGGCTATTAGGTGACCATCTAATAGTTCCATAACGTCCGATCCACTCATTGTAACGTTGGTTAAGAAATTGCAAAACTTGGCGAGCAGCATGAGGCGGCGCCCCATCTTGTTGCCAAATTATATTGCGATAAGTTTCGAGTGGCAATTCTTCTAAAATGTTCTCAATATCGTTTTCAAGAAGGTCGAGATATCTTCCGCCAGTTAAGGATCCTTCGTAGAATATTGGCCCGACAATTCTGTTGTTAAATATACCACACCAGACATTAAGAGAAGACCTTCCTTGGTATTTAATAGCTTCAAATTTCCTGGGATTTTCTGTTGCCCAATAATGCGCATTGTGTCGGTTAAACATGCCCGATGTAGTAAATGTGGCTTCATCCGTCCAAAGAATTCTTTGAAATAGTGCAGGATCATTATCTTCTTCTCGGATTAAAATTTGAGAAACAAATTGGAAGCGCAGTTGCTTTTGTTCAAGTGTTAAATGCTGCACCGGAAGGATGCGATATGGGGCATACTTAAAACATTTCAATGTTCTCTGAATAGTCGCAAAGGTTACTCTTCTTCTTGCAGGACCATACCGTAAGTCTCGGACTGCATCAGGAATCGAATTCATGGGATTCCGGGTAAAATAATTTAGAATAGCTCGATCCCGGTTCCTTTTCCTTACTTTAGTCCTTTTTCTAATATGTAACGATTTTCTTTCTTCAAATAAGGTTTTAAGATTTAAAATTGTTTTCACCGATATATTTCGGTGGAAACTTGCAATGTATCTTCGTCGAGTTTCGCTGGTATTTTCTCCACTTTTGTAAAATAAAGTTATAATTTGAAGCCGCTCATCTGATGAAAACCTCATTATAAAACTTTGCAAATATAATACATGCAAAAGTAAAATGTTTGACTTTGACAAATAAACAGCTATGATACCTATCTAGCTTTTTCAGGTAAAACTATCCTTTAAAAATTATTTTCTTACGGGACTGTTTTTAATTAATTGTAAGAAAACCGCTGGAAATAAACCCAGCAACCCCTATAGCAGTGAATTCCTTGTAAAGAGCTCTCTCCATTGATATAAAAATATATAGGGTATTCCATTTTAAAAACATGTCAACCACGCTGTAAGTCTTTTGTTTTTAATTCAAATGTTTTTTTGGTGAGATTTTTGAATTCTACGGAAAAAAATCCCTCAAATGGCTATTTTCGTTTTTCACAAAAATACAGGGAAATTAAAAAAAAGACCATTTTTACTTTAAAATAAATAACCCTGTACATGTAAATGTGACATTTAATGATACATTTGCGTATGCCAAAACTCATATCAATATTTCAACGGGATTTCGATAAATGTAAAATAAACTATTAAAGAAGGAAAAACTTAAACACCCGGTATCATGGAAACGGAGCATTTCCGGACCCATGTTTATATGAACTTT
>JAEQML010074467.1:0-14353 GCA_016904865.1 Pissodes strobi | reverse complement strand
TAAAAAGGAGGGTAGTGCGATGAAGGGAACAAAAAATTAGGTGGGCTTGAAAAGTAGGTAAATTATGTTATTATATACAGATTTATCTCGCGCGTTGGCCGTTTAGAGGGCGTCCTTGTTTTATACAGATATCATATATACGCGGTTTGATTGTAGCTATATACGATAGATGCTCTCGAACCCTAAGTATGGCAACCGTGTATAGACACACTTCCTAGTACTTAATATTAAAATGTGTTAAATATTACTTTTATGTAAGTGATTTTCAACCGATTTCAGGTGCATATTTCTCAAAGGATCAATAATTCGATTTCGTTCTCAAGATATCTGGACAAAAATTCATGGGTAGACTAACTAGCTTACTAGGAACATTCCGAACACAGTACTGTTTCGCGTTTTTGATCCAAAATGTATAGAAATGTTTTTTTTCCTTTTAAAGGCAATATTTTGAAGGATGCCGCAATTAACGTAATATTTTATATATTTTGATTTACACAGTAGAAAACCAAGATATTAATGAGATAACCAAGGCTGTAAAATGTTAAGTAGTAGAATGGACTAGGAAGATAATAATATTCGAAAACTGTATTATGAAGGGTTAAATGGGGTAATGAGGAATGTTTTAGACAGTTCTAATAAAAATTTAATGGCGCTTGGTTAGTTTTAGTGACTTTAGTAACGTAAACAATATTCTACACAGTGTGTCCCAAATGTATGGCGAATTATAATGGGGAATGTTTTAGACAATTATAATATTTATTTATTTTATTGGCGCTTGGTTAGTTTGGGTTAGTTGGCTCTAAATGTTTAGATTTCTGAGATATTTTGAAAAAATTTAATTGATACATTTTAGGAAAAAATATCTAGTAACTTTTTATTTATAAACATTTCTAAAATCCGTACAAACATTTCTAGAGCAACTTTTTACGAGTAATAGTAATATTCCAGCTAGAAAGTGGTTCCCAACCTTTTTTTATTCGCGACCCTTTTAGATTTTTTATAAATGTTCGCTACCCGTCGTCACAAAATGCGTTGCAGGCAATGCGCATAATTTTGGAGACTACGTCCAAATTTTTCCAAAATTTCTCAATAACTTGCATGTTTTTCCACCTTGCCAATACTATTATAATAATTCGACTACCTTGGATTTTTCAAATGTGTTTTTACTTTAAACATATAAAATAGGGTGAGGTAATTACTCCCATTAGCCCCCGACGTAACTTTTTGAAGAAATATATTTTAGGACTTAAGAAAAGTGATTTTTTTTAATAAGTATATTAATGTGGCGGAGTTTATGTCAAAGCCAATCTTATGTCATCTTGAATATCCAATGACCAATGACGCATGGAACACGTAAATTGAATCATCGATTTTCCAGAAATATATCAGTCGCTGAGGAATCATTTCGAAGCTCCGGAAATTCACCCCGCACTTCACCGGGAATGTCGGCAACATACACACATGCATGAAATGAGGCTCAAACTAATGCTGCTCGGAGAAATAACATTGAATTTCAGAATTCAAGAGCTTGAAGGTGATCATTAATTTCCTGGGTAAGATTGTCGACAATTCAAGTCGATTCTTCAGCTTTGATGGAAAGCTGTTTAAACATAAAATAAAAATTCTAAAATTTACATTATCGCGCCAGTTTCGCAGCTTTAACACGAACGCTTGAATATTATCTCTAAAGTCGATAATGTACCATGAACTTTCAAATTTAGCTGACATAAGATGTCTGATATATAAGTTACTCTTTGGATCCAGATCTCATTATTAAAGTGTGCCACAAGATGCTTTCCTTTGATTTCTAAGAACAGTTTTAGTTCGTTTTCCAATTCAAAAACACGGCCAACATTTTCTTTTGATAACCAACAAACATCAGTGAAGCAAAGGAGACCTTCGTGATGAGAATCCATGTCTTTGCATAACACTATATTTTATATAATTAACAATTCTTATAATCAGAGTCAGGCCTTTCTTGCAACGGCTTTGGAGGAGTTTTATTAACAAAGGCAAATCGGTGAATCATGCAGTGCAATCCCTTTGCTTTGGATGCAAGGTTTTTAACTTTTGACTGAAAACCCGACCTCGAACCAAGCATGGCTGGTGTTCTCGGTGCACTCTCCACACAAGTTTCTCCATTCTAATTCGTTCCTCCGCCGAGTACCGACTTCGCGCCAACTACTATTGGATAATGTGGCGAAAATTTCAATATCTCATTATCGAGGTAAATTGGCTGACGTCTATTGTATTCTTGCGCGGGTTCCTACATCGGGATTCGCCACCTCGTTATATTGAAAGACTATTGAATGGATGAAATTTAAGCGTCTGAATAATTTTAAGCCTATGGTTTATGTCCCCCTGCACTTTCGGTGACGCCTTAAAAGAATCATGGCTACCCCATTGGGGGATCGCGACCCACCGTTGTGAACCACTGAGCTAGAACGTTTCAATTTTCTGGAACCACCATCCACTAATTTTTTCCATGTGACCGCACTATTTGACTTTACTTGCTTTTAAAATAGCATTTTGGGCCACACCCTATGGATGCCAGCGCAAAAATGCTCATAACAATCAGTTTCGGATTATAAATAACTCGAAGGATGTATAATATTTAGTTACGTTGTTTCGTTCCTATAATAAAATTTCGTATTTCGTTTATGAAAGAGACATCAAAGTCCTCCTAAAATAGTATATTACTATTATATAACACGTGTTGAAAGTACTTCTTTTCCAACGAGGGGGTTATATAGCACGAGGTGTTAGCCAAAAATTGTCTACGGCCACCTATGAAAATGACACAAAAATGCTCTTTAGATTCTTAAGAACACGATTAATATCACACGCGTGTTGAAATCTACTTTTCAATACATGTGTTCAAAAAAACTTGTCGCGTCATCCTGATCTGTCCAGTCAAAATGTCAAATCAAGTATGATGTTAAATTGACAGCATCCGCCATCTGTTCAAATAGAGTCATGTTCGCCTTGAAAGAGATCTCTAGTAGTAACGATGTGAAAAATCACAAGATGGCCGCCCAACTTCAAAAAAATCTTAATGTTTCTGTTATCCTAATATGGGGCCTCAAATCGTGAAAAAGTGTATGCTATATTTTCCCCATGACGTCATACGAATGAGAGGTCGTTTCAAATATGTTTTTGCGTATAAACATATGATACCTTCATAGATCGATAGAATAGATCCATGGTCACCTGAAATGGCCAATGACAAAACTTTTTGGAGGTCCAACACTTTTTTAAGGCGAAAAAGTCTTACATTTTTTGCTTTTTTTGAAAATATCAATTGTCTCATCTTTTCTACGTAAAAAAGCTATTATTTGTAAATATCGCTCCGAGTACTCGTTTCGAGATATTTCTTATTAAAAATTAGATTATAGAAAAGTAAATAAATGCTTTTTTCCACTTCTAGCTCTAATGTCAACCATTATTGACCAATTTTTAACTTGAGAAGTTGTTTTTCTTACTCTTTGTCAAATTATTTCCTTACACCAATTAACAGTTACCAAGCCTATCTGACAAAATAAAAAACAAATAATATTCAAATATTTAAAAGCAAAGATAACTTGATTAAAATAATTAATAAATAAGCAATCTTATAAAAAATAATATGTTATTAATGCTTTAATAATTATTAGAAAATAGAGGAGCGAAATGGGCTATGAAATGTTTGGAAAAAAAAATCGGCGTAGAACCAGGTAAACTCCTTATGGTATTATTAAGTAGCTTATTGGACACACGAAATGGGATATTACGACATTTTTTAATGGTCGAGAGATTTTTTATTTAGAGAAATAGCACAAAATTTCATAATGTAGAAAACTGTATTTTTTATTGTTCACACATTAATATCTTTATAAGTAACAAAGCTATAAACTTGATTTCTCGACCAAAATAAAACAAGTTTTTAATGCATTTCAACAGCTTTATTCATTACCATACTCTATTTTATTTTGTAAATTTTAAACAACATTTAAAGGGTGACGTCACAAAAAAAGACAATACATTTTCACTAAGCGACAAACTTTTTTATTTTCAACTTTTTTGATATACATATTGCGAGGCAAATAAAGCCAAAACATGGAAGAAGTTTTTAAAGTAAAAATATTTTACATAGAATTCATAGTTTTTTTGTTATGAATTATAAAACACCGCGCAAACCTCAGATTTCGAAAGCGACAATCGACTGGCGTTGCGTTGTAGCGGCGCGACTTGTCTTTTAAGGTACACGGCCGGCATCATATTACTTAGTTGACTTCAGTCGGTGACGTCGGTGTTGGCAATCTAAGGGTTTTTTGGTTAATGGAGTACGAAATCGTTTTATTCTTTTCTATTTAGTAGTTCTTGTATAGCTTTGCTAACGCGATGGAGTGTATTATTTGTAAAAAGACAGTGATCAATAGGAACAAGTCTGTGGTGCAAAAACCGAGAATACAGGGTTTGCTTTTATTAATTAATAGTACCGAAAAAATAAAGAACGAATGCGGTAGGAAAATTTTACCTAAATGAAATGATATTTTAAACGGGACTCTAAAAGTTAAGTATCACGTAAGCTGTCGCCAAAGCTACACCAGTGATCAAAATATAACGGCTAATCAGAATAGTGACCCATCTACAACTACAAGAAACATAACTTTTAAAACCAAATGCCAAACCTGGTCTTCCAAAAATATTTTTTTAACATTCGAACCATGTGTTTCATTTTTGTGATAAAGGTGGAACTAGAAAAAAGCAATATTTAACAGAAGTACAAACATGTAAGCAATTTTTATATATTGAATTTATTAATCATAAAATGTTTGATAATAAAACAAAAGAAAATTCTAGGATCCGGCACAACAACACATCAAAAAGTTATGGATGCTGCCAAAGAAAGGCATGATAATGTAATTATTTCAAAACTGACCAACTACGAAGACTTGTTTGCGTATTATGCAAAATACCATAAGTCATGTTACAGTCATTACATATCCCAAAGAAATATTATGTCATTCCGCTGAAAAACTCAAAAAAGGTCTACCCATTTACAACCGGAAGAATAGTATATTATTTTATATGGAGGAAAAGTGATACTTTTCATGGCGCGCTCGTGTTTAACAGCCGAACGGAGTGAGTAAGTGAGTGAAAAGTAAAGCTCCGGCGGAGGAAAAACGAAACTTCACGGCCGCCTACACAGTCGAGTAATGATAGATTTACTGACGTTTGAAGAAAATAGTATATTATTTTATATGGAGGAAAAGTAATACTTTTCATGGCGCGCTCGTGTTTAACAGCCGAACGGAGTGAGGCTGGTAATGAGAGCAAGCCATGAAAAGTAACTTTTCCTCCAAATAAAATATGCTGTTTTTTCTTCAAATGTCGACAAATTAATGCAAAAAGTCTCTTTTTAATAGTAATAATAATTATTATTAAAGATAAGTGGGTTCGCAAGGCGGCTTAGACCGGTGCGGTGTCGGTGAATAGGCTCAGGTTGTTGCTATAGTAATATAACATAAAGCTGTCAGTGGACACTGTCAACAATAATAATATTTTTAAAATTGCGTCTTCGATTGCGTTTTAATTCCGTATTGATAAGCAGTTATTGAGTAAGTTCGAGTAAATAATAACCAATTTGTTCCTAAATTAGTGATTTTTAGAAATGCAGTCACACATTGAGTGATAAATACAAATTTTAGTTTAATAACTCTTGAGTTGTTGACGCTTATTTTGATGTTTGTTTGTATTGTATCTATGTTGCTATGATAACACTTTTACCTCCGCCGGCGGAAAAGTGAAAAGTAAAGCTCCGGCGGAGGAAAAGCGAAACTTCACTGCCGCCTACACAGTCGAGTAATGACGGATTTACTGACGTTTGAAGAAAAACATATTTATCTTCAGAGACAGATTCATATGATAGCACCGATGACATTTTTAAACCCGAAACCAGAAATGTCTGAATTTGATCCCAAAAGTCGGGGATTATTTCCATCATCGGAAGGAATTAACCGAAATAAATTTAAAAGTCAAGTTCCAGATATGTTGCTGTTGTTTACATCTTGGTTAATAGATCCAAATATATATGAGAAAGTAAGTAAACATTTTAAATAACATTCTAGAATTTTATTTTAAACCTTGTTTTGTTGGTTTTTAGGCAAATAATAATGAAACTAGTAATTTGGCGATTATCCCAAGCAATATTTTAATGGCACTTCTCAGCAAATCATTAAAAAACAATAGTTTTCAAGTTCGATTGGGTGTTCATCTATATCATTTGATTCCTAGCAAGCATATTTTAGACACTCTGTGGCAGCTTGGATTAACTTGTTCCTATAACGACGTTCGTCAACTCACAACAGCATTAGCGAAACGCGAGATTTCCCACAAGGATGATATATGTGTACCTAGAAACTTGAATAAAGTTGAATGTAGAAAACAAAACTATATACACGCAAGTATTGATAACTTTGATCTTAATGAAGAAACCATTGACGGTAAAAAAAGCACATAGCCATGGTGACATTTAAAAAAAAGAGTCCACACAAGAGTTATCTGAAGACATAATTGGAGATAAATATGCTTTAAGTAAGGAAGAATCAGAACTCTGTTTTCAGCAAATTTCCAAATTTAGAAAGCCTATAAGCCATGCGGGATGCTTATTCGTATCGGACGTACGAGATCGCAAATTTGGTAGCGCGACTGTAATGTAAATGTGCAGGTTTTTCATATTTTGGGTTAGTTTTGGTTAGCACTTGGTTAGTTTCTGTTTGTTGAGCCCCCGTAGCGAGCGGAGGGCCATGCATGAGGTGTTTAAATAATTGAAGATAAAACGTAACGGGGGGGTATTCTAGCTAACATTTATATTATAGTCGCCTTATGACAAGGTGCGATCCTGTACATTCGATACAGATATGAGACCGGGACCCTCAGAATCATCTGATGCTGCCTTTTATCATTTTATAATAAAAAATGCTTTTATCAACATTTTCTAAGGTGTGTAATAAATTAAATCGGCGTAAAGTTAGGAGTAATTCTATATCAAAATTTTAGGTGCATGCACCAGTTGAGAATTTGGTATGATGTAACTGGGCAACAATCGTGGCTAATGATCCTCAATGTAGTGGCTGGATCTTAAGGAACGAAAATTGGATTTTTTTCAAACCTAGAGCCAGTGCCTGAATATATTAGACAAAGTTTAAGCTTGTATTATTCAGATAAGAACTGCGCGAATGCAAAATGCACCTGCATAAAGGAGGGTTTAAAATGCTGCGATGAATACAACTGTGAGCATTGCAATAGTCTAAAAGATAATTCAGAGCAACCAGAAGCATCTGAAATTGAAAAAAATGAGACAGATTATATACTAGCTAAATTATTGTGTTTCTGTAAATTTTAAAAATTTACAGTTTGCATAAATTGTATTCAAAAATTAACTAAACTATTATAGATATGTTTTCTGCTATAAATTGTTATAAGCCGTGTAAAAACCATGAGACGTCGCGCCGCGCCTACACCAGCCGATTGTTAGTTTTAAAACTAAGGGTTGCGCGATGTTGTATTATTCATAAAAAAAAAACTATTAGACCAAAGTCAAAATTTTTTGTTTTAAAAACTTCTTCAGTGTTTTGGTTTTATTTGCTTCGCAGCATGTACATGAAAAAAGTTAAAAATAAAAAAGTTTGTCGCTTAGTGAAAATTTATTATCATTTTTTGTGACGTCACCCTTTAAAGGTTATTTAAAAATTACAAAATAAAATACAGTATGGTAATGAATGAAACCATTAAAAAGCTGAATAAATTTGCTTTATTTTGGTCTATATACGCAAATTATAGCTTTGTTAGTTTTAAAGATATAGCTGTGTGAACATTAAGAATTATATGTTTTCATATTATGCAATTTTATGATATTTTTCTAAATAACAAATCTCTCGACCACTAAAAAATGTCGTAATTGCTATTTTCCTATAGGTAATGATTTAATCTTTAAAATCCATAAGGTCTAATCTGGTTCTACGCCGATTTTTTTTTCTCGGTAAATAAGCGACTTTCTTCCTAGGTTTCGCTCTACTAAAAATATTTGATAGTTGTGTTACTCCCCCAGGCTGGAGAACACCGAAGTGCAAAGTCTGGAGCTGATCAATGACAGTTTGTGACAAGAGGGGCTGCATTGTATTAGCGGGCAGGAATGTCAAACTGGTGAGAGCAGTTTGATTACGGGGAGTGACGCCCCCGCCATTCCAAGTTGCCACGGGATGTGGCCCATCACATCCCATCTTCCTCCTCCAGGCTGAAGAACACTAGAGTACAAAGTCTAGAGCTGAGCACTGGGGAGTGATCCAACAAACCCCATTTTTACCCCTGTCAGACTAGGGACCACCAGAGCAATGAGTCGGAGGCCGATGCTTCCAGTGGAAGCGGCCCCAGGTGGTAGATGCATACGCCTACTCGCATCGTCTGGTGAAAGACCACCCCACCAGAACTGGGAGGCGCTAAGTGGTTTTCCCAAATCACGTTCCGCTTCCGCGCTGGTGTTGCCGGCTTCCACAGTAGAAATATATGGACATGATGGTGCTTCCAGGATCAAAATATTCCGGAAGTAAACTCCCCGGCCATTCGGATCTCCGGGCGCTGGGTGGCCCTGGGAGCCCTTCATTCCGCATTTCACAGATAGCAAAGATACCGAACCAATTTAGAATAGATTTCTGCAACATAAGAGGCCTAAATACAAACATAAATTCGGTACACCAACATCTACAAGCAAATAGACCACACATACTAGCCCTTACAGACACACAAGTATGTTCTACAACAACAACAGTGAACTACCCCTATCCTGGTTACGACTTACATACCGACATAAGTTCGGAATATGCCTTTTTGTACGAAGCGACCTTTCATGTCACCGCGAGGAAACACTCGAACCGAACAACCTTGACGTCATGTGGCTCAAGTTCAACTCCAAGGGATTAACCAAGTTTATATGTTGTCTCTATCGCCCTCCGAGCGATAGAGCCTACCAAAGCGTTTTCTCAACACTGGCTACCACTTTTGACTCAATACAGGTCGATCACCCCAGTTCAGAAATAATCGTTCTGGGAGACTTCAATGCCCACAACACAAACTGGCTCAAACATCACAACAAGACCGACAACGAAGGTAGAGAAGCTGAAGGATTCGCCATCAGCTGCGGGTTTACTCAACTTGTAGACGAACCAACTCGAATCTCAGAGAGGGGCGAATTCGCCGCCCTCCTGGATCTTTTTCTAACCACCAATCCTGACCAGTACAAAATTACAGTTGGTCCGCCATTAGGTACTTCCGACCACAAACTTATTACAACGGTGTGTGAATTGCCACTCATACAGAAGGATCCACCATTGCCTCGCAAAATCTGGCATTACAATTCTGCAAACTGGGACGATCTAAGGGAGTTCTACCTAGATTTTCCTTGGCTCGACGTCTGCTTTGGCACTGACGACCCGTCAGTCTGTTGCGAAGAGATCACGCAAGTAATCTCTTCAGGAATTGAAGCATACATCCCAAATTCCATCAAGTTACCATCAAAAGGAAAGCCCTGGTTCGACAGAAGGTGCAAAAGAGCTGTAGGTAGGAAACAGCAAGCCTACAAGTACTGGCAGCAAAATCAGACCGCTGAAAATCGCAATTATTTTGTCGAAGCGAGAAAGGAATGCAAACGTGTGATCGACGAAACTAAGGACAAACACAATCAAAGGATCAGGAATAAACTTTTGCAATATCCCAGTGGTTTCAGGAATTTCTGGTCGGTTGCAAAGGCAGTAAGTAACAACTTTACAAAAACGTCTCTCCCACGTTTGACGGACGAACATGGCATCACGGCAACTACAGCCAAGGAAAAAGCTAACATGCTCGCTAAAATGTTTTCATCGCACTCTACCTTAGACGTCCCCCAAGGCAAGAATCTCCCCACCATATCGAACATCAACACTACCATGGCAGAAGTCAAGTTTTCTCACCGTGATATTCGCAAAATCCTTAAAGAGCTAGATACGCAAAAGGCATCAGGACCGGACGGAATACCTGCCATCGTGCTAAAGAACTGCGCCAACGAACTAACACCCGTTTTTTCCAGGCTTGTTTCTCTTTCTTACGGAAAAGGGATTTACCCATCCTCTTGGAAAATCGCTCGAGTGCAACCTGTTCCAAAAAAAGGCAAGAAAACGACGCCCTCAAACTATCGCCCAATTGCCTTGCCTCCAATAATCTCCAAAGTCATGGAACGTGTAGTCAACCAGCAACTACTCAAGTACCTCAAGAACAACACAATAATCAGCGGCTTTCGCAAAGAGAGATCGACAGGAGATATATTGGCCTATGTCACTCATATATGGAGTAGGGCAATTGAAAACTACGGAGAGTCTCGAGCGATTGCGTTGGATATTTCAAAGGCATTCGACAGAGTTTGGCATGACGGACTGCTCAACAAACTGCCGTCCTTCGGACTGCCAGCCTCTCTCTGCAGCTGGCTGGCCAGTTTCCTTAAGAACCGATCCCTACACGTTGCAGTCGATGGACACATCTCGGACACATTCACCATCAACGCGGGCGTGCCTCAGGGCGCAATACTTTCACCAACTCTGTTCCTCATCTATATTAATGACCTGCTGATCGAAACGAATAATCCTGTTTACAGTTTTGCAGATGACAGTACCCTTGTCTCACACTTTAGATCAGAAAAACCCTTACCAGCGACTGAGACTCACCACCGCAGACAGGAGCAGATTACAGCTAGTAATCAAGACCTGGAGAAAGTTCAAACTTGGGGCGACCTAAATTTGGTCCAGTTCAATGCAGCAAAGACCCAAGCAGCAACGTTTACCAAGGGGGCCAATACAGCGGGACCTGACATCATTATGGCAGGATCGACCATTCCTTCATCCTCGTCAATCGGACTGCTGGGTGTCTCGGTCAACAGCAATATGTCATGGCATGACCATGTTGCTAACATCGCAAAATCAGCCTCCCAGAAGCTTGGTGCGCTGTTTCGCAACAAAAAACTCTATACACCGCAGCAGTTGCTCTTGCTGTACAAAGCGCAAATAAGACCGTGCTTAGAATATTGCTCACATATCTGGGATGCCGCACCAAAGCACACCCTAAAGCTGCTGGATTCCTATCAGAAGAGAGCTGTGCGTCTCGTCAGCGACCCGGAGTTGACCCGGAATCTGGATAGTCTGGAGCACCGCAGACATGTGGCCGAGATGTCTCTGTTTTACAGATACTTTCACGGCAGATGTTCCCAGGATTTGTCCCGCATCATCCCGCCCCTGGCAACTCCTGTCAGACAGTCACGACAGACGGCAGGAGCGCACCAGTTCGTCGTACAACTAGAAACGCCTAGAACATTGCTTTACAAGAACTCCTTTGTTTGGCGCACTGCATCACTGTGGAACTCACTTCCAGGACATCTGTTTCCCACTAATTACAACCTACAACTGTTCAAGAACCGTGTCAATCAACATCTTCGCACACACACCCCTCGTCGAGCGCCATAGGACCTCCCTTTAGTGTGTGTGTCACTGCCATAAAAAAAAAAAAAAAAAAAAACTAGTGAAAAAATTGCAGGTATATTATATTGTATCGACGCTCAGGCAATAATATTATCTGTCTGAACCTTGGTTAATAATATACTATTATTTAAAAACATCTAATTCAGAATAATTATTAACAAAGTCTACTTTACTGTAAATATTTGACCCATAAGATTTCAATACAGTGAAACTTTTAATAGCAAATATCTTAAAAACGGTTACTGGAAGCGACATTTACAAAGTATATTTTTTAAAAATAAGAACGATGGGACAATTGTTATTTTCAATGAAAATATAAATACTCTGAAGTGCAAAAAGCCACAATAGGTTTACGTACTCAGAGAGACGCTGAGAACACCCTCTACAATCTACATTGAAATTGTGGATAAATCTCAATTTTTTGTCTCTAAAAACCGAATCACCATTTTTGGGCAGAAATAAAAGATTTTAAAAAATGTCAATGAAAATGGAAAACGAAATATAAACTTTGACACCCTGTATCTTGGATATTGCCAACTTTAGGATATAGGTAAATTTGTTTTTTTAAGGTATTTTCGCCTAAGTAATCAGTGATTTTGCTGTGTGCCATTAATTATTATAAGTCAGTTTGAACACTTATCTTTTAAATTAAGCCTAAATTAAAAAAAAATAACTTGAGAAAATATTACATATTAATTAAGCAGGTCAATCAGTAATATTTTTAATATTCACGCACCTCGTTTATAAAAGGCGCGCCGTTTTCACTATCATTGCTTCCCGAGCTACTAAATTCTACTTTATTTGCCAATGAACCAACAATATAAAGTAATCTATAAATTCCAACAAATACGAAAAACTTGCCCACCTTTTAAATTTTGAATAGAAAGATCCACTATTAATTTTCTGCGGTTCATAGCTCGTCAAATAATTGCCCAAACACAACCGAGCTCTCAAATATATATAAATAAAGTGACTAATGAAATGCCGCGGCAACTTTTTCGTGCCCGACACGTCCGGCAACAGTGCCGGGCTCGATCGCGTCTGTTAGGCGTTTCATTCCGATTAACGCTGGCGTGAAAAAGCGGTGGAATGTTTCGATCCTGGATACGACTGCTGAATATGGCAAAAACTTTTTTTTTAGATTTTCTTACTCCTCTTTGGTTATTCATATTTGGGGTATTAACAATAGAGGTAGAGCATATTATATACTCCCCACATTCACTTTATTCTAGTGGGTCTTAGGTTGTCTGATAAACGTGTCGGGTCTGGTGACGTCGATTGGTTATATATATATATATAAATCTAAACTAGGATCATGGGGATGCAGTCTTCAATGTTATTGGCCTTAAGGGATAAAGAAAAACCCTTTTTTGATATGTCAAGCTTTCGAGTTTATTTTAACTCATCGTCAGGACTTCTGCAAAAATACAAAATAAATAGCAACTAATGTTAACTATTTTTGGTTTAAGTTCTTACCAAAGTGGGTTTACATAAAGAACGGGTGCTCCAGACAAAATACAGGAGGATTCATCCTCAAACCGCCAAAATTTTAAATAATTTAACTTTATGACATTTCTATAACCACGTGCTACAGCTAACCTACTAAACTAGTTAAACTACTTTCAGGTGAAATAAAGCAAGGTCACCGAACAATTCGATTTGTTTTTAAATAAAGACTTACGTTCTTAATCTAGTTTTATTAAAATTTTATGTGAACAAGGATGGTATTACGTGTGTTAATTGTAGGGAACGAAGATGGAAGGTCGGAGAAACGGTTGTCACGTTTGCGGCGTTCTTGCTTCATACACCATGCGCACGCAACTGCTACGACAATCCTATGATCTAAACTCCGCAAAAGTTGGAGTGTTTTATTTTATATAAGATTTCATCATTTTTAGTCGAAAATCATTGAAGAGACCGGCCATTACTGGAGCATCCGATGTACGTGGAGGCCATTAGTTGGTTATTAAGGGTTTTATTTTTGATTATTTTCCCTTTGAGGATCATGGTGTTGTTAAGCCCATCATTCATCTGGCGCAGGATGGTCCAGCAACTGCAGGTATCTTTCTTTTTCCAGTTTTAGGATGTAACTGTAAACAGAGCTCAGATTCTGAGTGTCACTTTTCTTATTCATAGTATTATTTTCTTGGTTTATATGCACCATCTCCAAGAATATTCTTTTGTAGTATGGGGTGACTTTATCCAGGATCTCAGCTCCATTCCAATTGATGGCGTGGCCTGATTGGATATGATGTTCCGCTAGTGCACAAGAAGGAATCTGTCTAGTACAGTCACTCTTATGTGAAGTTATACGGCCCTTAAGCGACCTAGATGTTTGGCCTATATACGATAGATTACAATTATGACATGGTATACTATATACAATATTACTGTTTTCTGTTAATGCTAAAGGCGTTTTAGTTTTAGAGTATATAAGTGATAAGGTCTTTACTTGTTTTCTCGCTATTCTCAAGTCTGTTGATTGGAAGATTTTAGTTATTTTTTCAGTTAGGCCTTCTAAGTAAGGCAGCGTTATATATTTTTGACTTTGTGTCGAGCTATTTAAACTTAGATTGCTTTGAGACAGTTGTGTGACTATTGTGCTCTGTGTGTTGAGTGATATTGGCTGTGAGGGCCTCTCGAATATGTTCTCCTCAACTGTATACTGAGTGTTAAAAAGGAATTTATTAATTAGATGTAGTGGATAAGAGTTGTCCAAAAATATTGTTTTTAGTTTGTTTAAGGCCTGTGTTCTTAACAGTGGGTGAGTGAGTTTCACAGCCCTGGCTTTCATACCTAACAGTAAGTTTATT
>JAEQML010074466.1:0-14354 GCA_016904865.1 Pissodes strobi | reverse complement strand
AATCAATCTGGTTTTCGTAAGTGTCACTCTTGTGAGTCGGCACTTCAGTTAACAGTATCGACTTGGAATGATCTAATAGATCGGGGTCACTATGTTGTTGCTGTGTTTTTGGATTTCCGTAGAGCTTTCGAAACAATCGACCATAAAACTCTGATTGAAAAACTCAAATACTATGGTATCAGGGAAACGGCTTTATCCTGGTTTACTGATTATCTGTATTGTAGGAAGCAAAGAACTAAAATTAATCTTGTTGGCTCCAATGAACTGTATAACCTCTTTGGAGTCCCCCAGGGTAGTGTACTGGGGCCACTTCTTTTTATTATTTATTTAAATGATATCCATTATGCATCAAACGCTAATTTTATTAACCTATTTGCTGATGACTCATTAATTTCATGTAATGACACAAACTTAAAGAAAGCTGTCGAAATGTTGAATTTTGAACTAAAAACCCTTGAAAAATACCTAAATATAAATAAACTAAAGTTAAACATCCAAAAAACAAAATCAATGATTTTAACAACTAGATATAAGAATTCTTTGATAAGAAACTATTCAGATATTAAAATATATGACACTAATATTGAAATGGTTACAGAGATTAAATACTCGGGGTTTTTTATTCATAACTGTTTAACATTTAAGAGTCACTTTTCTTACATCTATAAAAAGATATCAAAAAAGCTATTTTTTTTTCTAGAGTTGTACCAATGTTATCAATAAATTCAAGAATTACGGTTTACCAAACAATTATAAGACCTCACTTTGAGTATTGTCCAAGTTTATTGTATCTTTTGGATAATGGAAGTAAAGCAGCTTTACAGAGGTTACAAAACCGAGGCATGCGTATTATATTGAAATGTAGCAGATATTCACCAGTAATTATGATGCATGAATGTCTTCAATGGCGAAACGTACAATCCAGACTGAGGTTTTGTATATTACTATTTATTTATAAGGCACTTAATGGTCTATTGCCTTCTTACCTACTAAAACGAATTACCTTTAACAGGGATGTCCATGACTATGGAACAAGGAACCGCGATAATATATATATTAGAAGAACAAATTCTGTTAGAGCAATGAATTCTCTTCTCTTTAAAGGTCTGCGAGAATTTAACCGTTTACCTCAAAATTTACGAGTCTCTCCTTCATTGGAAACTTTTAAAAAAGGTCTAAATCTGGTTGTGTGGGTTTAGAATATTTAGAATATTTAAAATCTATGAATTGTCAAATAAATGAATATCGGGTTGTCAAATAAGATCTTTAAATATGATTTATATATAGGCATTTCTTGTGTATTACGTACTATAATAATTTGTACATCTACTGTAAATTTAAATGTTTTATGTATAAGCATTTCTTATGTATTAAGTATTATTATAATTTGAATATTGTAAATTAGGATATATCCTATTTGAAATAAATAAATAAAAATTAAAATAAAGAATTCAAAAGAAAAACATATTTTACTGTAATTTTGGTGATTCTCCTATTAATGGTATGATGCATCAATGTAACATATTGATAGAAAAAAGTGATATTGATCTTTTTAATACAACTGTGCCTAAGATTAAGAGTAAGGCCAAGCATGCGATTTGATTGCGTTTGTGAGTATGTTGTCTGTATGTTATTGTCTGTATGTTATGTGATATAAGCGATCATATCCTGCCAATTTTACAATTTTAAAATGTGTATTATTTTAGTATGTAGTATGTATAGTCCATTCAAGGCTATTGCGCTGTTACGTCAGAATTTCTGACGTCAAAAGAAAATATCCGTACGTCTTAGATAGACTCGTACGTTATTTTTTACACTAGCCAAAAGATGTCTCCGTACCTGTTTTCTATTCCAGAGCACGTTCCGTTTTTATCAATTTTACATACTTATTACTTATGGCAGCTTCGGAGTGGTTTAATTCAATGCACAAATTCGAAAGGCAAATATAATGCCACCAGGATTAACATCAACATACATACAACAGCTTATTTACCTAGTAATCGTGCACCGATATCCTTTGATTTGGGAAAGTCAAAAACCAACTTTTTCAAATTTTAGAAGAGGGCTATGACAATATTGTTTTAAGCGTCTGGGCATCTGAAGAATACTTTTGACAGTCCGTTTAATTTAAAATAATAATATGCTTTTTATCGTTTAAAATCCGTTTAAAAACGATTTTAAATGGCAAAATTGTATAAAAATCCGAAAATTCGGACTTTTTTACGCTGATAGTCATGGCTTCGGACGAATTTGTCGTGGATTTTGAAGCGAAAATTCATTTTAAATTCAACCGTCCATTAAGAATAAGCTGTGCTATGGATCCAAATACACTGCGATTATAATAATTAAAAAATAATACTTTTGACGGTTCGTTTGATTTCAAATATGCATTTTTATCGTCTAAAATCCATTTAAAACGATTTTAAATGGTAAAATTGCATATAACACCGCCCTAGCGGCTAGAATTGGTTTGCGCATTTCCGTCTCATTTGCCGAGATTTGTCCTCATATCGCCACGTAAGATGTTTACACATCAAAAATACATTTTTTCTAGAGATATAATTTTTTAGTATTATCAAATAAATACAAAATATATATTACTTACATTGTGCACAGCTTTCCAGGGTAAAAGTGGCATACTAGCATCTTTTTCACGTGTGAAATTATGCACCAATTTTAAAATTAAAGCTTGCTCTTTCTCACTGAACCGGTGGGGCATCTCAAAACGATTTTTATTAGCAATTATTAGCGTAAAACACAAACCAACTACCAACAAATCAATAAATGAATTAAATATGTTATTTTCGTTATGATATTTTTACATTGACGCCAATCGATGTCAAAGATTCCAATTTGACGGACCAATTTAGTACATACGTTCATTGCATAAAGAAAGATGGAATGATATGACGTAACAGCGCAATAGACTTGAACAGACTTTAGTTTTAATATACCTATATATTTTCTATAGTATAGATAGTAGAGGGCTCTTACATGTAATTACTTCCAGTGTTTGTAAGATGAATCTTTAAATGACTAATGCCCAGTTTCTTAAAGTATGGATAACTTTATTCTTCAAATATTTCTTATGACAACGATTGTTAATACAATTGTAACCATAGTAATTATAGGCCTCGTAACTTTATACACTAGATATCCGGTAATTATTCAGAAATCGGGCATTAAACAAATTAAAACTGTCAGAAATTAACCGAAGGTTGATTGAACGACTTACCAAAACTAACCAAAAGTAACAAGAAACACTAAAATGGGCTCAAACGTATCGGAACAGATTAAAAATATTAAAGTAATTTAAAACTAACCCAAATTAGCCAAATTTTGGCGCCTGACTAAGCAACGGAACCGGTTTAAATGACTAAAATAAATTAAAACTGACAGAAATTAACCGAAATTTGATTGAACGACTTAACAAAATTAACCAAAAGTAACAAGACACGCCAAAATGGGCTAAAAGGTATCAGAACAGATTAAGAATATTAAAATAAGTTAAAGCTAACTCAAATTAATCGAGTTTTGGCGATAGACCAAAACTAGCCAAAAACATTAGAATTGATTATAACGCATCGGAACCGGTTCTAATGACTAAAATAAAATAGAACTAACCGAAATTAATAGAAATTTGATTGAAGGACTAACCAAAATCACCAAAAATGGCTAAAACGTATCGGAACATATTAAAAATATTAAAGTGTTAAAAAATAGCCCAAATTAACCGATTTTGGCGACTAACCAGAATTAACCAAAAACATTAAAAATGGTTATAACGTATCAGAACCGGTTCAAAGGACTAAAATAAATTAAAACTAACTGAAACGAAACGAAAGTTGACTGAATGACTAACCAACCAAAAGCTCCAAAACGGCCTATAATGTACCTATCGGAATAGATTACACAAATTAATGTAAGTTAAAACTAACCAAAACGAGCCGAATTTTGGCCACTAACCAAATCTATTAAAATTAATTATAAAGTATCGGTTCCCTTTTTTTACTTTTTTAAGTTAAGTTAAGTTAATTAATTAGCATGAGTAACCTAACGCCTAGAGACGTAATATAAAAGATATTCTTATAGCAGCGTAATATTTCCAAATATAAAGCTTTATTGATTAACATTGTTACATAGACAACAAATCAACGCTACTGGTAGAGCTTATTAAGCTGAGGGGCGGGGCCTAATTATTTATTTTTAATATAGAAATCCCCGTCAAATACTATTCCTAAATATGAAATCTGCAACTTAACCCTTATAGAAGGCTAACATAAAAATGTCTGTATATAATCTTTTTCAGACACTTTCCAAATATAAAATTTAGTTGACTGAGACATAAACATCGCCAGGAAATTTGCAAGAGCAACTTAACCACTAAGGGTCTAATATAAAAAATGATTTTACTGCAGGATAAATTTCTTCGGAGACTATTCTCAAATAGATATGATTCTTTAACATGATCAGTAAATTAGATCAAGATTTATGATTTAGTATAGTACCTACAGAAGATAAGAACTGCCGGACATGGCAAAATATAATATATAAAAAGAAAATTATAGCCGTTATAGGAAAAACGTAATATTGATGATAGTCGAATATGGCACGCTAAATAAAGGTTGCATGTTCAATTTTTACCGCATAAATAAATCGTTCTCTATTTTAAAAATATTTGAATGCTTCTAAATAAGGTAGTAACTAATTATAAAATTACTACTGCCACAAAATTAACTGCTTTAGAACAAATTTATTAAGGAGGCCAATCAATATTTTCTCAGCCACATCGCATACCCATTTCACGCCAATGTAGCTTCAGGCGCATTTTTTCGACATTCCAGGATACATCAAAATGTAAATGACTAATAACGGCTGATTACCCAACATTTCTAGCATATCGTAAAGCATATCCCGTACGCATCCAATATGAATAAAATTAAAATCATCGCACTTTCAAAATCCGATATAAATCGTCCAACTTATGTATCGCGTCAGTTATAAATATCCATTTAGGAGTCCATAAACCCGGGGTATCGAAACAAATGCCACAGTCTCATCAGCCTGCCCACTCGATGGTGGCTACCTAAGACAAAAGAACAACGACCAATGGGCAACGGAAGCCTTAGGCTGCCAATCAGGGTCACCTCTCTAGTGAAGTGGCCACTTGGCCTGCTAGGTAAACCATCGTGAGCTGACATAATCGTGTAACGTAATTGTGATGATAGTCTTCGGTAGTACGAAACGAAGAAAGAAGAGAAGCTTTGAAGAAGGGTTTTCACATCTAAAAAGTAGTGGTTAAATCTTGGAGATATCGGGTATAATATTACAAGTGTGTGAAACTAGACGTCAATAATACATACGATAAAAGAGAAATTAATTGTGAAACTGCTCGTTTTTTGGCTGTTTAAATGGTTGTTAGAGAGGCGAATATGGTTCCTCTATCAATAAGGAAATTGAACGAATTCGGATTTAATTAAGAGAGAAGTTTTTCTCACAGAATTTTTGCGCACAGTGGCATCAGCCGCTTTACTAAAATTTAATATTAAAATTCCTGCACAATCATAATTATAATAAACCAACAATAAATTAATATATACGCACATATACTCTCTAAGGGACCGCAGAAAGATGGGGCTGCAAGAGATTCCTTTTTAGGAGAGGCTTAAATGCAGATGGATTAATTGATTTTAGATTTACTGACAAACCATTGTGAAGTTTATATAATATTATAAGTAAAACTTCTCTGAAACAATGAGAATTTGTAAAGTGGTGGGTGAATAAATCTCCTAAATGGTAGCTTTAGATTAAGTACGTGTGTTCTAAACTATATTTTGTTAGTTAGATATGGAGGACCATTTTTATAAATTATGTTATGGAATAACCAGTAATGAATATAATTTACTCCTGTTTTCCATACTCAGCCATTTTGCATCTTGAAACTTATGAGATACTGAATCAAACTTTCTTAAGCCATATATGAAACGTAAACAATGTTCTTGTATTTATTCTATTTTAAGTTTACAGACGTCATCCAAACAAAGCCCATAGAGAACATCATAATAATTATTAAAATGGCTTTGGACAAGCACATTTAAAAAAATAGACTGATTTGTTTACTAAATATGAAAACGCCAACATCGTTTCCCTTCTTCTTTCCCCTCTTATAAAATGGTACGCAAGCCGTACTATTACTTACCGGTACTGCGGCGCTGTTGCCGATGACACTTAAGAGCATTTTCGTATCATGAAAAATCGGCAGCTTGTTTTTAAATGGTTTTTATAACGTGACAGAAAAATTACATTTATTAGAAAATAGAGCATGCGTGAAGATATTTGTCGCTTTAAAGTATATCGTGAAGATTATAAGACCATAAACCTAACTACTCCGAATAGACGCTCAGTTAAACGGTATAAAAACTTATTGTATTTGGACTCTCGCTTGCCCAAGCGAGCGTCCAAAGCTGGATTTCGGCTCGCTTACTTTTGCTACTCGGTATGAGATGCCGCGCAATTCGACGGTAAAACCATGCATTATTGCCGGTTGTCTTAAAACAAATGTGAGCTTGGGGAATATTTATGATTTAATGCGTTTCATCATAAACCTAACTATGGTTGGGTTTATGGTTTTATAACGAAAAAGTTTGAATTAGAAAATAAAATATATCTCTTTTACGTATGTAATAATTATTATGAACATATGAAACATTAATTATTTAAATACAAAACCGATTTTTAAAAGACGTATCATAATACATCTGTAAGTAGGTCGGTACCCATTAAATTAATTTAGGCGAAATAAAATGGAATTATTTAGTAAATTATTATGAAAATGTAACGATAGAAAATATCAAATACATCTTTACAATTTATGTATGAAGTAGGATATACATCAATATATAATAGTTGGTTGACACGAAATTGAATTGTAAGTATGTAGGTAGGTATAATAATTCAATTAAAAAAATCACTAAATAGACGAAAATGTATGACTTCTGCCTTATCGTCGTCAACATCTCTATCAGATCTTCATTTATTCTTTCGTTGAATCCTAACTAAAGAAAAATTTTAATAATACCGCATTTCAAGGGAAAAATTAAATATTTTTACCTGAATTATGGAAATATAAATTATTCCCTGCATGTCTCTAAAAAATCATACGGTTTTTTTTAAAATTGGATTTTTAAGGTGGACTAAAAAATAAGCAATTTTTTAAATTCCGCATTTCAAGAGGAAAATTTTATATTGAGGCATTACAGATTACTCGTTACATTCTCAGAATATGTAAAACTAAGTGTAGGTATGAGTCCTGAGGGAAGCGGCGCATTGTAACAAGAGCGAAAATCCTGAAGTAAAAAAAACAAGATTGCTCTAAAAATAGGAAAATAAACATTAAATTAAATCACACCCATCAATTTATTACATTTTACAATTAATATAATAAAAGAGCTTGTCCTGGGATTTAGCTGTGCTAATTTATTTTATGAAATACATAAAAAAGATTGTTAGAATTACTTTTGTCAAGATCAATTTCCAGGTCTGATATTATTTAATTTAGTCCCATTTCTTTTGTTTTTAGATCATATAAATAAAAACTTGTTTTTAAACAATTTTTTACTAAACTACGGGACATAATAATAAGGATATTGTAGTTTTTTCAAACATTTATTACGTCATAAGTTTTGAATGAAAAAAGATATCGAGATGCGGTTTGAATTATGTTGTAGAAAATTTTATTGAGAAAAATATACTTTATCGGAAATATTTCATTTTGGTGGGAACTGTATTATACAGGGGTTGGAATAAGACACTGCAAGAAATTCGAAAATTCAATCGGACCGAGAATTTTTATGGGTGAATCGAACTTTTTGTTTTATGCATCAGTTTAATTGCCTAGTTAATTAGAAAAAATAAGTTTGTCAGATTTTTGACATCTGTCATGTTTTTCGAGATACACTTGTTTTTTTTATTTTGGCCAAATAATTTATTAAATGACTAAAGATTTTTAAACGACGAGGCAACTTAACATTTTGTTGCCTTGGTTACATTTTTATTGATGTCTTATAATCACTACATCATTTTGTGTAGGAATTTATTACAGCAAATAAAATATATGTTGTTTTCCGAAACTTTGTGATATTCATACTTTTGCAAAACAACGAAGAATTTTCTTCTTCTGGTGTAATAAATTTCTACTCAGAATGATTATTTTTTAGTTAAGTGCGTATTGGTGAACTTATTTTATGAGGAAAAGTCCGTATCAACATGGGTCTGAAAATGCATTGTTTTTTAGGTACTGGGTGTTAAATTTTGCTATTAATATCTCCGCCCTGACCTATTACTCAGATATTTTTAGCCTTTTTTGGACACTAATTTAAGACAAGCGATGGCAAATTTTCTTAAAATATTTTATGGAATTTGAAAGAAAAAGAAATAAAAACAACTTGCTTATTGCAAGAGCCAGGAACATATAATAAAAAGGTATTTTCTTTTTCTCGAAAGCGAGGTCAGATAGGAACTAAATTATAGCAGCAAAAAAGTTCTATTTTTAGTTGCTTCATTTAATAAAAATTACACAAAAAGTTAGTGGCGTACATTTCTCGAACAAGAATAATTGGAAAGATGCCCCCCGGGGCATAATAAATTTAATAATTTTATTCGTTATCACTACAATAGACTTTTATCACCAAAAATAGACCTGCCAAATTTCAAAAAAGTCCTTTTAAAAATATTTATAATATTTATAAAAAACCGTTTTTTTAACACCCCATGTTTAGATGAACTTTCTTTCATGAAATTACTTTAGGAATGCGCCCTTAAATCTAATAAGTTGAGAGTGAAAGCTGTGTGCTTGTACGAAATATACTAAATGAAACACTCTTTGTATTCCATACATAAAATTTTAATCCAAAGGGACCTCTAAATTAGCGTAACAGAGCGCTTTCGGCCGGTGCCATCATCAGTGTTACCTGGAAAGTGAGTAAAAGAACCACCCAGTAGTGGAGAACAGTGAATGCTGTCGAATTTTGGGTTAAGAAATTCAAATTTGCAATCGGCATTGTTATGTATATTATGGCATGAATAAAATTGTATTTTGAGTTTTTAATTTCAATTTTGAATTCTGAATTTGTTAAAATATAAAAGATGTTAATTAAAAATTGTAAATTAAGCCTGATGAGTTTTTGTGTGATTTTTTTTTGTTATTCAATTTTTAGTTGCTCGTCATTATCGTTTTCACCATTTGCCTAGCGAGCTTTTAGAAAACTCGTTACAAATTGGATCGAATAGCATTTTCGAAACATATCTACACTGGGATTTATACTCCATCCACCATGTTGCCTAATAGTCGAAAAGAAATTTTCCAGGAAGTCCTGACTTAATCTGTTAGTTAAAAGAAAACCCGATTTTTTTTTGGATTTCTCCGATTCAAATAAGGCATGTATTGCATTGATGGTTTGAATCATACCATAAAAACAAGTCGGTCTTTCTACTTTCGAGATTTTTAATTTTGAAAAATATCTAAGCCTTTTTTAAAAGTTTGGAATATTATGGTATTTTTGTCTGACAAAGCACAACCGTGAGGATTTTTTGAATAGACCCGTTTACTATCTAAGAATCAAATAAACGATTCATATCTTCCAAAAAATTAGCAGTATGAATTCCATCCGCATGGATTTTCCCCTTTGGGCACATGTTTTTACCGCTGCGGCAACAGTATGGGACAGAACCTGTAAGGCTAATTTAAAGGACATTTTTTCGAAACCATTTGGGTTAATATGTTTCTGAGAAAGCTTTGGCATGGCTCGTGCCGTATTCGAAGACTGATCTATTGCACACCCTTTTAATATGATCAAAACTTATAGTGTTCTCGAACAAGGTAAAATTATTCTGTAGCAAAGTTATACCGGATATTTTTGAATAAATGAGGTACATCAAATAACCCAAAAATGTTGTGTTTCTGATAAAGGAAAAATGGCGTTTCAGCACTTATTCCTAACAAACTAAAAGCTTTTCTATTGTTTGAATCCTGATGACCAACGATTGCCTTTGTAAGAAATACAACAGCATTTAAATTATCGTGGGCGTAAAAAATTGAAGATTTCAATATTTCGCCTTTTACCGAGGTCCCGGAAACAAAATATGCCAAAGGCAATTTCCATTTGTGATACAGGCCTCGAATAGAAAAAACTAAAACTTGTTTAACATGTTTCGGAAGACGTCTTAAAGGATTAAGATCCTCGGAACCCTCAATAATTTCTATTTTTTTGGAATATTCCAAATCTTTTATAATCGCCATTTCGGCAAAAGCCAAAATACATTTCCGTTCTTCACTAGACATGGCAGAATATTTTTTTTTGAAGGTGATTTAAGACAGTTTTGTCGATTCCCGTTTTAAAGATGCATTCTCCAATCCAACCTCTTATACTAGAAACACTGGAGAGAATTAAAGCTTGCCGCTTTAAAAAGCGGTAAGCTGAGGGAAATTTATAATAAAAGGAAATCTTTCTCCCGCGCCTTTTACCGCGAAACTGTATCCCCACAAAACTTTTTGCTGCTAGTGACAAACAAGCCATTGCAGTAATGAGCAATGAGGGGACATTTTTAAAAATCCGTTTCCAAAAATTACCTTTCGCATACATAATTGCGGTAGATTTCTTCCTTTGGTAAACCAAGTAACTTCTGATTTCCTACAATATAAAGTTATTTATACAGGGTGGTTCCTTAATGACACGCTAATATTTAAGGAGGTGATTCTTGGACCCATTTTAAGAAAAAACTTCATATGAACATATGCCCTAAACGTCTTAACTTTAAAAAAAAATAATTATTAGACACTTCTGGATTTCTCCTGCGTCGAATTGCGACTAAAAGTCGCTCATCAGTAGCCTGTGAAAGTTTTCATCAGAAGCCTGTGGAAGTTTTCTGGCAAAACTATTATTAGACAAGCAGTGGTACGCCGCGCCACTGACTTTTCTTAAAATAAAAAATATATATATATTCGAAATCCTTATTTCTTAAGGAAAAGATTTGATCATTTGATTGAGAACCTTTTTTTGTCGGCCTTGAGGTCCTCTACCTACATGCCGAATTTTAAGTCGTTCGGAAAAAAAACCGATAGGTTCCAGGTAGGTTCAGGTTTCTATGGGACAAAATGAAGGTTAGGTCGATATAAAAATACGGTTTTTTCCGTTTGCCGATATTCTTCTTTTTTCTACCGGAACCTACCCGTTAAAAAACGTGTTTCGCGATTTCCCCCACTTCTCGAGAAAATTTCAGGAAACGGGGGGCGTGGGAGGTATCCACTAACCAGCCAACCCCGACTCCGCGTCACAGAATTTGGTGGAGGCAATATTTTGCTCCGAGCTCCCGTTTAGCCTGAAATCACGAAAAACCACACGATTTTCATATAGCCCCCCTAAACCCCCTCTTAAAATCCAGCCCCGGCATCCCCGATTTAATTCCAGGTAGCCCCCACGTGGTACATCTACCATGAAAATATAGACCCTGCAGGTCATCTCCTTATATCGGAACACGCGGGCGCCTATTCGCCGGATAGGTCATTATTGACTCCTTAATTGGTCTGTTGTAAGGGGCGGCCAAATCCTCCTCGCTTCGGGCGGCCTAAAGCCTGGAGACGGGGCTGGTTTAGGGCATACATGCATAAGAAGGTTTTTTCAAAATGTGTCCAAGAATCAACCTTTTAAATATTAGCATGTCATTAACGAACACCCTGTATCGTAATGGGCAGTGGCTGCTCGTAGGTATACAGTGCGAGTCTCTAACTTTGGAATAAATTGAGTAAAGGAGAGATATTTTTTTCGATAACTAAACTATGCTACCACACGTCGATTACTATGTGCCGAACTGAAACTTTAATATGCCCTTTAAAAGAATAATAAAAAGGGCTTTTATTTAAAAAATAGTCGATGACGTCATATCTCAAATTTGAGACACCCGTATGAAACGGGCCGAGGTATTATGTCCACTATTTCGATACAGTTCTTGATTAATCCCCAGTTTTATTCCTTCAGATTAACATCAAGGTTCATTGAAAGTTTTATTCTTACCACTATGTAAAGTCCATTTTTTGCAAAGTTCGTCGTTCTTTAGGGGAATTCGAAATAATTTAATCCCGTGATTTCTTCGATTATTATTGCAGTTATCAAAACAACAGGTGATGCCTGACATAGCTGCTGCGTTGCTGCAATTGTGATTATTTGGAAAATTTATCTACGCGCGCCGTGCAGGGCGCCGCCATATACTTAAAAAGAAATATACTGCTAAACCGTCATTTGGACAATGAGTGGAAAATGAAGTCAACACTAAAAGACGGGAATATCAATTTTGCATAAGTCTATCTTTGTCGTTCAGGAAGTTGTTTGTGCGCACGCCCTGTACGGAACGTTCTTATTGGTCCGTTTGTCGCGCATTAAACTGGCCGAGGCCGACCCCGACCACGGCCACCTATACAAGGCCATGAAGCAGCAAATCTTGCCCTTCTACTACCTAGTGCTTCCCTATTAATCTTAAAATAAGACAATATGGTAAAACTGGACACAAGTTTATTAATTATAAAAATAAATATGAGAAATATAGACATGAAATAAAAATCATATCAAAGATAGGGATAAACTAAAGTTACGAGTAGTAGATGAATGGAATATCTGAATAACATAATTGCTTTGTATTATGCTTGTTGGCTTATAATTTCCATTTTTGATAATATGTATGTATTAATAATATAAACTATGTGATTAGTTAATAACAAATGTGATTACAGTTAAATGAAATATGTAGCCCAAGATCAAAGCAGTTGCAAAAGGCAGTATTTTACGTATAAGTATTCAAGTAGATTTCTCAGAGTAAAACGAGTCACAAAAAATAAAAGGTATATATAGTGTATGGTTTTTTTAGTTAGTTCACCTATTCAGTACCTACTCAAGCACAATCTTTTTAAGTAGCAATAACAGAATACATGATAAAATAAAATGATTAATTAGCTTAAGTCATGTTAAGTAAAACAAATATCACATATATAAATACAAAAAGCAGTGATTTTTCTATGTTGTATAAGTACTGTGCAAAGCAGTTGTATGAACCAATAAGTATTGCAACAATAAAAGCAAACCGAAGGTTTCGAAGCAGCTCAATTTTACTAGCTGTTCTAGACAGACACTGTTGAATTCTAATCTTCATGCAAGCCATTTTAGTAAAAATACAAGTACTTAGTTCGCCACATGAACAAGATATACGGCTTTCCGAAGAAACGAGATGCCGCTTGTGCTTGGAGGGCAAAGAAACAATGGAGCATGTTTTATGCTGTCTGGCAATGGAAAGAACTAGAGAAACTCTCCACCCCCAGACAGCTTTCGATTACATGAAAGGGATTAAGCCTCTGGCCTAGTGGAATCTACAGATGTGAGCCACAACAGACCAAGGGTTGCCCAAATACACATACAATTACAAAATTCAATAGTTAGTAAAGTTACAGTTCTATAGTTGATGTTATATCATCTTCATTTTTATTGCCATTTTGATTGGCAATATTTTGGCTTCATGAAGCACTTTATCTAAAGTACTTAATATACTCAACCCGCACGTACTGATAGTTTTATATCAGACTTGTCCGAACACAATGTTTTTTTAATGAACAAATTTCCCACAAACACTTCAAGTCTTCTGACCTGACAGAAACACAGACATTTGCACACTTGGGTACCCTTCAGCTGGTTCATTTAAATAGAAAAAGGACAAGTTTCCTTTTCCTTTCAACTATCCATCCTCGAGTTCATTAATCTTGATATCAGCTTCATGTAGCGCAGTAAAAGATATTGCTTCATTTCGTTGTAAGTAGTTGCTCTATCCAAACTTTCAGCAATAGCCGAGGCAATAGCCCCTTTCCATTCCTCAACATTCAATCTGATCTTTCTGCGTTTAGTGTGGACATTCTCTTCATCAACTTTACTTAAATATGAAGGACATCTAGGTAGCTTACATGGAATCTCCCACAAGAAACCGTTTCGAAATATAATTATAATATCTACACGTTATAAAATAATTGAAAAAACTGACTGAAAAATATTAATGTAAACAAATAAATCGACCATCAATTTGGTTGTCGTATAGGTGGCCGTGCCCCGACCCGTGTTCCGTTTATCGATCCATCTGTGTTTTATTGTGTCGTGTGATTCGTATCGTATCTTGTGCACATTAAATTGTAATTTCAATTTAAAACTGTTTTTAGACATTTTTAGAGTGTTTGTGCTTTGAAAATAAACAGCAAATAAGCATATCCGCTTTAAAAAATAACCTCTGCAAGCGGCAATAATTTAAATCCAATAAACTACCGCCAA
>JAEQML010074465.1:0-14354 GCA_016904865.1 Pissodes strobi | reverse complement strand
TTGTTTATGCGCACTAAAATTTTACGATCCGATAAAATATATTGATTACTTTCTATATTAGCTGTTAAGATACAAGCCACTGCCGAATTTTAATCTGGTGTTTAATTTATATCACATTTTGGTAAATTAATATAAATTTTTAGCGCTTACAATTTCAATTCCTCTCGTTATAATGATATTTACAAACACGAACATTCGTTATATTTTATTGGTCTGTTCCACTTGTGATATCTGGATTATTCGTATTTGAAATATTTTTATTTTATATTTCTATTTCTATGACACCCGATATTTATTCTTTATCTGAAGAGAGTTTTATTCGATGGAGTTTAATCCTCGTTAGCTGAAATTCTGCAGACTGTTTTATTCGATCTGCATTGTCTTCAAATATAACTATTAGATCGTAAATAATTTCTAATAAAACTCAAAATATCTGTTTTGACGTCAGATAATAGGCGGACTATGAAAAGCATGAATATAATTATTTATCTATCCTATGAAATTTTGAAATAAGTGACAAGCAACTTTGAACTCTTGGGCGTAATCCAAGTGACTAGAAAATAACAGGTGATGTAATTGCCGAGAATTTTATGCGACAGCTTGCAAGCAATAGATCTAATCTTCTAATAATCTTTATAGAAAGCAGACATTTTTAAACGGACCTAGCCCTCTTAACTGATAGATGGCAGGTGACGTGAATTATGTGGAAACCTACTTTATGAGTCAGATTTTTCATATGTCCTTGTGAGCGGTCCCAAGACTAAGGCAAGAAGGAAGCTTAAAGTAGGAGACATTATAATAATTAGGTAGATGGGTTCGCTTTCGCGTTTTTAAAGAACGACTAATCCTGCAACTTTGGTCAAAAATAAATGGCATATGATATTATTAAAATAAAATCTGATATGTTAAACATATTAAACTTATACATTTTAAAGCCTCTTTAGCCATATCTAATTTGTATACATAGGTACAATATTACTGGGGTTTGTATGTTATATACATATGTATAGAGCAGTATACATATGAAACATGTAATGATTATAATAATATTGCGATAAGTGATATAGTCTACAAAGTTACTGAAATATTAATGTTAATGCACAATCACACCTACTTGGAGCTCGAGTTTACACTAAACGTATCACTAATCATCCTCTTTCCGAATAGACATTTTTACTGCTCTTTTTAATTGTATCACTTTTTTAGGTTTAATTACACTGTAATCCTTAGAGCTAGATCATTTTATATGGCTTGTATCTTAACCGATTGGACTAACATGAGGGGAGCAATACAGCATTATAATTATATTCCTTTGCATAATATTTAAGAATTCTAATTGGTATTCCGATGACCTATTCACTTGAGTAGATAGACAACCTACGTTCTGCCGATATTTCGCCCACTTTCCCATGTAAATCTCCATAGGAAAATCTAAGCTCCAATCTGGTTTTCAAGCTCACCGACGCCCCGATGTCAGGATCGACGCCGTCGACTTGGACTATCGCATATTTAAGGACGTGACACCTCGCACCTGGTCCTAATCCCGAATTCTGATCGCAATTCCTGGCCATGACGTCACCGCCTAGGATTAGGCTATGTCATTTTAAGGATTTCGGTTAATGTAGAATATCTTCATGGATTTATGCCTGTCTATCTGTCTGCCAGGCTGTCTATAAAGCTATCTTAGCTGTCTATAAAGCTATCTGTCTGTCTAAAAAGTCGTCTATAAAGCTGTCTTGGCCTAATGCTTTGCGGTGACATCATGGCCTGGAATTTATGGTGCGACCAAAATTGAGTATTATGCCCAGGTGCGAGGTGTCACGCCCTTAAATATGCGATAGCCCAAGTCGTCGGCGTCGATCCTGAAATCAGAGCGTCGGTGACCTTGAAAATCAGAATGGACCTTAGATTTTCTTATGGAAATTTACATGGGAAAGTGGGTGAAATTGCAGCAGAACGTAGGTTGCCTATCTACTCACTTGCTGACTTTAAACTCGACAATAATAGATTCAAATACTCAATACTCAATATATAAATGAGTTACTATTTAGTCGTGAATACTGAGAACTGGATCCTTACCCTTGAATTAGATTAATATAGTTCTGAATTTGTATTTCACTGAATTATTTAAACCGGTAGAACTTAATTGCATTTTTACTGGGGAACTTCTATCTTTTACCTGAAAACTTCTTGTAGAGCACTTTTCTCGTAGAACCTCTACTCTGCTATTTTTGGCTTGATGTAGTATATTTATAAGCTTTCTCCCGTTATTCTTGAGGGGAGTGTTGTTATCCATGATGGTCACCGATCATTAACTGTAGATTCGGTAGTCCCTCCCTAAATACGAATTAATTTTATTTATATTCGGTAGGTTTTACATTCCATGGATTTTGAATGCTGACAGGCTCATATAACTGAAGCATTTTACTTGACTGTTAGAACGAATATTTTTCTCTTGCTGCATTTTTTAATAAAGAATCAATTTAAATAAAATAGGCTAGTAAAAAGGTAATAATACTAGGGATAATTAGTACACTGCTTTTAGATGTTTCAAAATAATTTAATGAGATGTTTTTCTCTACATATGTTTCGGCTTGATGAGGCCTTTATCAAGAGTAGTTGTATACTAAAATCTAAAATTGTTATACCCTACCAAACCGCCTGACGGTATTTTGTTTTATTGCACTGTCAATTATGCAATTATAAGATCGCTTTGATTGACAAATTAATAAAGAAAAAAACAGAATAACATTTTAACTAAACAATTTTATAACCCTACATTAGAATTAGAAAAGGAACCGTTTAAATTTATAAATTATATTCCGAAAATTACCGATAAAGTTTCAAAAAAATTAAATAAATTTGGCTGTAAAACAATTCAGGTTAATAAGAATAATCTAGGGAGAAGACCAAAGACATATAAAAAATTAGTAGACCGATTTGTTTACTAAATATGAACACGCCAACATTGTTCCCCTTCTTCTTTCCTTTCTTATAAAATAGTAGGCAAGCCCTAGTATTACTTACCGCTCCTGCGGCGTTGTTGCCGATGACACTTAAGAGTATGTCTGTATCATGGAAAATCGGCAGCTTGTTTTTAATAACGTAACAGAAAAATTACATTTATTAGAAAATAGAGCATGTCAAAATATATATTTTTCGCTTTAAAGTATACCGTGCAGATTATAATATATAAACATTTATAATACAAATCTTGAATCAAATAGAAAACACAAAAAAAATATTAAGTGATACCTATTTTTGATAAATTTTCAGTGTAGCAACAAATGGAATTTTGTAAAACAGTATATTCTGTAACTAGAAGGAAAAGCAAAACATTCCTGGACGATTGTGGTAATTGCTGGACGAGGCGCAGCCGAGGCCAACAACACAGAGGTCCAGGAATGTGCTCTTCCTACGAGTTGCACATACGCATATTAATAATTAGAATACGTATTTATAAAAATAGAGCCAAATATTACTCTAAATAAAAACGGTGTTTTAAATTTAAACTCAACATAATATCAAGTTTTGAATCGAGCGAGCTTGAAGTTTATTACGTAACTACGGAAACTACAGCTAAATCTTGCTTTTGATAAACGCCAGATCTGACAAACAAGGTGTTTAAATAGGACAGAAATGTTATATTCCCGTCCTAGGACGGAAATGTTGTACGTACAGTTATTGCATGTAGCCAAGCAACGAATACAATATACTGAAATCGTGATATTTAGACATTCTTAAAAGGCGTTTTTGACCATTAACATGTTGCGCAATTGTTTGGTTATCCCACAAGAAAGCCCCAAAGTTCGACTTTTGAGGAGCTGAAATGTTAAAAAATGGTTGTAAGCATGATCCTTTGCTCGCTTCGGGAGCGCAACCAAACAAAACTAACCCAAAGCATGCCCAAGATAAAAAAAAAAACTTATATTTGCATTCTTGACTGACAATTTTTTTTATATTGGGCATGCCTTGAGTTAGTTTGGGTTAATTTTGTGTGGTTGCGCCCCGGAGCGAGCGAAGCGAGCGGAGGGCTATTATTACCTGAAGTGGAACATTTATTTTTTATATTAATTTGGGTTAGCTCGGATTAGTTCTTGTTGGTTAAGCCCCCGAATCGAGTTACCCCGTAAGAAAAGGTGAAACCTTTGGTAACATTGTGCGTCAGATGCCGAAAATTTCCTAATATTTACATTTCAGCTCCTCAATAGTCGAACATTGGGTAATTTTTGTGGGATAACCAAACAATTGCGCAACATTCTAATGGTCAAAAGCGTTTTTTCAAAGTGCCTAAATAAAGAAAAAAAAAACATTTGTTTCTATTTTGGTATCATAAAGAAGTCTTTTCGATACGCAAATCACTATTTTTGCTGACTGCTTGCTATGATATTAACAAAATTGGTCAATGTCAATGGTCACTAGCAAAAATTTCGAGCGCCGTTTTGAATGGGATTCCTAATAATACAGACGTGAAAAGTGACAAGATGCCCGTCCAACTTTTGATCGCGACTAGAATAAATTAATGTTTTTCATTAAAAAGGATGCAAAATAGAAAAACTAGTATAAAATACACGTTTTAAAAGACATTTAGCGCACTCGCACGTTAAGAAACTCCCCGCAAACGGGTCGTTTCCTAATTTCGTGCTCGTGCGATAAAATATGGTCTTTTAAAACTAGTATCTTAATATACCTACTATTAGAAAATTCTAATTGTTAATAAACTGAAAAATTACCCTATTTTCCGCTAGAAACGATATGTAAACTGGGCCCTACGTCACTACTTCACCACTTCACATTGGTCACGAAATCAGCGGTACTCCCTCTTTTCGCACATACCGACAGCGTCGCGTAGGTGCCACTCGCCTAGAAGAAACTGGCCGCCATGTTCTCGGCGTTTTTTTCCGTATCGGTTAGTTGTTTTTTATATGTCTTTGAAAAAGACTCATAATCGTATAGTATATACGAAGTCAATCCGAATAACAGAAAAACTAGAACTCTGATTATGAAGCAGAGGCGTGCATTGCTAGGATTGGAAAAAATATTTTAAAAGTGCATTTGTACTTACGCTCAACGTTTTTAACAATCTTTAGGTAGTTAACTATATTTTGGAACGTTGATACCGGCTTTAAACTCATGTTTTTCAGAGATATTTCGTTTTCGAGCTATAATCATCAGACTTTTAAACTTTATGAGTGTAAAATGTATAACATTGTTTTAGTTTTAATGCAAACTAAAAAATATAAAGAATAGGCATAAACTGCGGTTGTACAAACTAAAAGAAAACACGCTTGTTGCTATTATTTTAAATTTTGCAGAAGTGTAAAGAAGGCGAACGGAAAATACTTTTTTCTACGACTGTCCTGAAAATAGACAAAAACGCACTAACAACTGCTCTTGAAAACTGGACATTTCAAACATCGTGTGCAAAGTATACTTATTCGGGTATGTAGATTAAAGGGCTTCGTCTCCGTTTTAGAGCTTCGCCATCAGAAGTCCCATTCCCAGATCTCTAAAAAAGGGGGCCCAATTTTAGGGCTTCACCCCCCTCAGGAGCTCCTTTTTGCAAAATTGTGAAAATTGGAATCTCATACCCTGGGTCCCCTTTTAAGGCATGGGGCCCAATTTTAGGGCTTCGCCCCCGGAGCTAAATCTGTAAGAAATGGAACTCCCGTACCATAGGCCCCATTCTAGGGTTTCGCCCCCATGGGGCCTCATTTTTAGGCTTCGCCCCAGGAGTCTGAAAATCACTTTTCACACTCGTGTGATTTATGTCACTCGCCTACAGCTCGTGCCATCAAACTTCACACTCGTGTGAAAAGTGTTATTTTCAACACTTGTTGCACAATATACTATTGCAATTTCCTTATGCAAATAAAGATCTAATCCATTTTACACATTGCTGTAAAAAAGAACAGTTGATGGTCGTCATATTAAAAGCATGTATATGAGAAAACAGTGCGTGTCTTTAATGTACCTCCTCCCCCCCTTACTAACTTTTAAAACGCTCATTTGTTTGTTACAAAATGTAGGCGTACCAAATAGCAATGGTTAAAATGGCGGACGAGCGCCATGTTGGAACTTTTAAATAGAAAGGTGTGTCTTGCTATACCTCATTTCAATCGTATCATTGAGTATGTTATGATTTCATAATATTAGACGGTTCTATTACCATTCAAAACAACATGGAGGCGTTTTTAAAACTGACAATTTTTCATCTTTGACATGTCATAAAACCCAAACAGTTACAGAATTACGGTTTGAACTTTCCCTCTTAACTTTTTAGAAGCTATTCTGCCATATAAATTTTAAGTGCTGTTAGCTGTCAATTTTTTTTATACATTTTGACATTTTTCTATCTTAAGCCTTCCGGATTTAAATTCTGTAAAATTATAAATTGTTTAAAAGATACAGTAGATTTGCAGCATGACATCGATCAACTTTTTGAATGGTGTAATGAAAATTATTTATACTTAAATGTCGAAAAATGTAGTTACTTCTTTTACTAGGAAAAATAATCCTATCCATTGCACTTATAATGTTAATTCGGCTAATTTAGAAAGAAGCTTCTTGGTTACGGACTTAGGCATTTGGTTTGATTCTAAATTAAACTTTTTGGATCGTATACAGATGGCTGTAAACAGTGCATTAAAAATGTTAAGTTTTATGATTCGTACTTTGAAAGATTTCAATAATATATGTTGCAAGATTTATTTTGTGCTATTGTTGGATCTGTAGTGGAATATGCAGTTCCAGTATGGTGTCCATACTATTCTACCAGTAAAAATGAAGTTGAAAGAGTGCAAACAAAATCTGAGATTTATTACATATAAATTGGGTATAACATATAATGTAACTATGATGATATTATGCAACTTTTTAATATTGTACTCTATTTAAAATAGATAATAATATGATCAATTCTCTAGAATTACTGCAGCTGGTGGTACTCCATCGTCCACAAAGATCTCCTAGAAATTCACACATATTTCTTACATATCATAGGACTAACTACGGTGTAAACACTCCATTATGTCGAATATCAAAGTTGGCAAATGAAAATACAAATAAAAAAATATAGATTTCATTAATATCAAATATATTAAATAAAAAAAAATGTTATGGAAGCTTACAAGATCTAACTTGTGAGTTTTAATCTGGGCGATTAAATGTTTTCTTTTGTTGTTTACCATCTAGGTAATTATATTATTACAAATGATATGACATAATTCTGAATATATATTTTATTTTTTTATTGTTAATAATTTATTTACTACTTGTTAAATAGTCGCAAGTTTTTGTGCGGTATTTCGTGTCTCTTTTTTGTATATGCTAAAAGCGTTAATAAATATTCCATTCTATTAATCCCCTAATCAATTATCAATTAAACGTAAATTGGTTTTTTCCCGAACTGTGACTAAAAATTTATTTTTTTTAGTTACTCTTTTGTGTCTAGTCATATTCATTTTGTGATGGTTTATTATTTTCTGCTTGACAGCAGGCTTATTTAAATGTTACCTTAACTTTAAACAGGTGTCCCCTAAAATGTTACGCCTATGGTGCTCCGCCCGCCTGGGGAAAAACATATGGTGCAGGCGCGTCATTGTGGGCGTACATAAATGAAACAAAAATGAAATCTTTGGCGCGCTTCGACCACCATCTTCATATCTTTTCATTCTTTATTTTATCCCCTTTTCACGTTAATATTTCTAATGTTGGCATGCAAACATTTGATAATTTATGAATGACCTACTCCGTCTTTTCTTTTTTTATATGTCTTTGGAGAAGACTATACCTTGAGACGGAAATAATAGTCAGTGACGTCAGTCACTAATTCGAAAACAGACCAACGTGAGCGGCTTAAAGTAATATTTAATATTTAACAATAAATCTGGTATGAAATGCTCGCAAAATGCCGCTTATTCTAAATGCGGACACAGCGTTCCGGCACAAAACGTGCACCGCTGCCAAATTCATTGTGGCCCGTATACGTGCGTTACGCGGAGCATTTGAAGCAGCTGTATTTTAACATAGGTTTGCGATCGACTGTCGTAAATGTACTGATATTTTACGACCGTCGGGCGGAGGTCGCAACGTTGCAACAATAAACGAGCATGTACCCTGTGAGAGATCTGTTGCATAGTCGCGCTTGCGGGATTAGGTTATCGTTTTGTTTTAACATTGAAAATGTTTCTGTTTTCCTAAATAGGGCCTCAAATCGTGAAAATGTGCATGCTACATTTGCCACACATAACGTCGTACGCGTGAGAGATCGTGTTAGCTTGTTTATTTAAACTTAAATAGATTATAACGTATCGGAATCGGTTCTAATGACTAAAATAAATTGGAACTAACTGAAACTAACCGAAAGTGTATTGAACGACTATCCAAAACTAACGAAAAGCACCAAAACGGGCTAAAACGTATCGAAATAGATTTAAAATATTGAAATAAGTTAAAACTAACCCAAATTAACCGAATTTTGGTGACTAACCAAAACTAACCAAAAACATGAAAATTGCT
The DNA here is from genome assembly GCA_016904865.1 of Pissodes strobi. NCBI lineage: Eukaryota > Metazoa > Arthropoda > Insecta > Coleoptera > Curculionidae > Pissodes > Pissodes strobi. The sequence goes on along the minus strand of JAEQML010074465.1, from coordinate 5,834 downwards.
TATAACGTATCAGAACCGATTGAAATTACTAAAATAAATTGGAACTAACTGAAAGTAACCGAAAGATGATTGAATGACTATCCAAAAATAACTAAAAGCACCAAAACGGGCTAAAACATATCGAAATAGATTAAAAAGAATGAAGTAACTTAAAACTTACCCAAATTAACCGAATTTAGGTGACTAACCAAAACTAACCAAAAGCATTATAATTGCTTATGACATATCGAAAGGTGATTGAATGTCTAATCAAAACTAACCAAAAGTAACTAAGAGCTCCAAAACAGGTAAAACATATCGAAATAGATTAAAAATATTGAAGTAATTTAAAATTAACCCAAATTAACCGAATTTTGGCGACTAACTAAAACTAACCAAAACATTAAAATTGCTTATAACGTACCGGAACCGGTTCAAATGGCTACGATATATTAAAACTAACTGAACTTTTAAGAGACTTGACTTAACGACTAACCAATAGTAGGTAACTAAAAGCATCAAAACGGGCTAAAACGCATCGAAATAGATTTAAAATATTAAAGTAAGTTAAAACTAACTTAAATTAACCGAATTTTGGTGACTAACCAAAAACTCTAAAATTGGTTATAGTGTAACGGAACTGGTCCAAATGATTAAAATAAATTAAAATTAACTGAAATTAACCGAAAGTTGATTGAACGACTAACCAAAATGGACCAAAAGTAACCAAAGGCATCAAAAGGGGCTAACAAGTTGAAACTAACAATTAACCGAATTTTGGCGACTAACTAAAGTTAACCAAAAACATCAAAATTGGATATGACGTATCGGATCCGGTTCAAATGACTAAAATAAATTAAAACTAACTAAACTTAACCAAAAGATGTTGAACCAAAACTAATCAAGAGTAACCAAAATGGGCTAAGACGTATCGGAACAGATTACGAATAAAATAAGTAACTAACTCAAATTAACCGAATTTTGCTACAACCTACATTATTGACCAAAAACGTTTAAATTATTTTAACGTATCGGAATAAAATGGCTCAAATAAATTGGAACTTACTGAAAGTAACCGAAAATTGATTGAATAACCAACCATAAGTAACTAAAAGCACCAAAACGGGCTAAAACGTTTCGAAAAAATTAAAAATATTGAAGTAAGTTGAAACTAATTCAAATTCACCTTATTTTGGTGACTAACCAAAAACACGAAAATTGGTTATAACGTTTTGGAACCGGTTCAAATAACTAAAATAAATTAAAACTAACTGAAATTAGCCGAAAGTGAACGACTAACCAACAGTAACCAAATGCACCAAAATGGGCTAAAACATATCAGAACAGATTAAAAATATTAAGCTTATAAGGTGAAACGAACTTGAATTAACCGAATTTTGCCGACTAACTAAAATTAACCATAACCTATCGGAACCGGTTCAAATTACTAAAATAATTTAAAACTAACTAAAGCTAACCGAAAGCTAATTGAATGACTAACCAAAACTAATCACAAGTAACCAAAAGCACCAAAGCGGGCTAAACCGTATCGGATTAAATTGCAAAAATTAAATTAAGTTAAAACTAACCAAAACAAACCGAATTTTTGCGGCTAACCAAAATTAGCTAAAAAGATTAAATTTGATTATAACGATCGGAATCAGTTCAAATGACTAAAAAAAATTAGCGAATCTGCCAGTAGTCGAGACACTGATGTGTAAACATATCCTATAACGACATCGGTTGTAAAAAAATGACAACAGCACGTTGTGTTCCCAAGCGGTCACCCATCCAAGTACTAACCCTGCCCGACGTTGCTTAACTTCAGTGATCGGACGAGAACTGGCATTTTCAACATGCTATGGCCGTTGCCTGTACGTTTTAGCTTGGTCATAGAATCAAAATTACGTTTAATAACCAAGTTTAAAATAATAAAAAATCAACGCGAACGAAGCCCCGGGTAAAAGCTAAACCTATGTTCTTTACTGAAAATATCTGTACAAAATTTCATTTGATTGAAACAGTTTATTCGTGAAAGCGTAAGAAACAAACAAACAAACAAACACATTCTCATCTATAATATTAGTTAGGATTATTTAATAATACTTACTGGCAGCTTCGGAGTGGATTAATTCACTGCACAAATTCGGCACGATAATCTAATGCCATCAGGAATAACATCAACATATGGACACAGCTTATTTACCTAGTAATCTTGGACCGACATCCTTAGATTTGGGAAAGTCAATAACCAAATTTTGCAAATTTTAGAAGAGGGCTATAACTCAATATTGATTTAAACGTCTGGGCATCTAAATAATACTTTTGACAGTTCGTTTGATTTAAAATAATAATATGCTCTTTTATCATCTAAAATCCGTTTAAAAACGATTTTAAATGACAAAATTGTATAAAAACCCAAAAATTCGTACTTTTTTAAGACGATAACCGTGGCTTCTGACGAATTTGTTGTGGATTTTGAAGCGAAAATTCATTGTAAATTCAACCGTCCATTAAAAATAAGCTGTGCTATGGATCCAAATACACTGCGAATATAATAATTAATAAATATTACTTTTGACTGTTCGTTTAATTTAAAATGTGTTTTTTTATCATCTAAAATCCATTTAAAATGATTTTAAATGGCAAAATTGTATATAATACCGCCCTAGTGGCTAGAATCGGTTTACACATTTTCGTCCCATTTGCCGAAATTTACCGTCATACCGCCGCGTAAGATGTTTACATATCAATAAGTTGGAACTAACCAAAAGTGACTAGAAATAGCCAAAACGGGCTAAACAGAATCAGAACAGGTTAAAAATATTACAGTAACGTTATGGCTATACATAGTCAAAAGCGGTCTTATCGTGCGGGTCCAAAGGTCACATTTTTATTTATTATTTATTTATTTATTTATTATTATTTTTCATTAAATGTCATTTCTTTGACAGATTTTACACGCAAAATCTGCCACAAATGAAGTTTTTACTGAAAATTGTGACCTTTGGACCCGCACGATAAGATCGCTCTTGACTATAATTATATTATATTAATAGATTGTCCTATCTAAAAGTGAAGGGTAATTTTTTCTGTTTTCATATCTACCCATTTTTGATGTGTAAACATCTTACGCGGCGGTATGAGGGTAAATTTCGGCAAATGGGACGGAAATGTGTAAACCGATTGTGACATTATAAGCTAGTCGCATTGACGATTTTTATTCAATTTTGCCATTAAAAAGTGTATTCGACCTTGAACCACACTGGCCTAATTTCACCTTGAATGTCCTTGACATTTTACCTTGAATGTCCTTGAGTTTTTGTTGAAGGTCGCGCATATGAACCTGGGATTGCTCCAAGCGTGTATGACCTTGAAGGTCTTTGGAACTGTTTTGTGGTGTCCTTTATCTTGAATGACATTGAGGTAATTTGATCTTGAATGCCCTTGAGTTTTTGATGTGTAAACATCTTACGCGGCGGTATTAGGATAAATCTCGGCAAATGGAACGGAAATGTGTAAACCGATTCTAGCCGCTAGGACAGTACTATACTCAATTTTGCTATTTAAAATCGTTTCAAACGGATTTTAGACGATAAAAAAGCATATTTAAAAATTATTTTTATTATATTATATTCGCAGTGTATTTGGATCCATATCACAGCTTATTTGTAATAGACGGTTGAATTTAAATTGATTTTCGCTTCAAAATCCACGACAAATTCGTCCGAAGGCACGGCTATCGCCCTAAAAAAGTCCGAATTTTCGGATTTTTATACAATTTTGCCTTTTTAAAATCGTTTTTAAACGGATTTTAGACGATAAAAAAGCATATTATTATTTTAAATTATACGAACTGTCAAAAGTATCATTTAGATGCCCAGACGTTTAAAGCGGTAAAATTTGAAAAAGCTGGTTATTGATTGTCCCAAATCAAAGGATGTCAGCCCAAGATTATAAGGTAAATATGCTGTGTCCATATGTTGATGTTATTCCTGGTGGCATTAGATTTTCGTGTCGAATTTGTGCAGTGAATTAAGCCGCTCCAAAGCTGCCAGCGCGTATTATTAAAGAATCCTAACTAATATTATAAATGCGAATGTTTTTGTTTTTATTCTATGAACATGCTAAAATGTACAGGTTAGAACCATAGCACGTTGAAAATGCCAGTTCTCGTTCGATCACTGAAGTTAAGCAACGTCGGGCGTGATTAGTACTTGGATGGGTTACCGCTTGGGAACATAACTTGCTGCTGTCAATTTTTTACAACCGATGTCGCTATAGGATATGTTTACACATTAGTCTCGAGTACTAGCAGACTCGCTTAATTTTTTTATTTATTTTTGTTTTAGTTATGGTAATGTTTAATATTATTGCTAAAAATGCATTTCTTTAATTATATACCTATATTATAAACACTCGTGTGTTTATATTTTTACATTTTTAAACTAAATGAATTTCAACGCAAACACATTTTTGCGTTTTTATTTATCATTTTCAATTCAACAAAAAATGTGGGATTTGGATACTACGGTCGAAGTTAGAGTTGAACCTCTTATTATCAATGTGGGTTTGGAAAGTAGTGATAGTGAATCAAATTCTGATCAAACCTCCGATAACGAGTAGTAAACTGAAAGTTTTATTGATTTTTGATGTAAACTTTCGATGCAACCTTCAATATGGTATTTTATGATAAGAAAAACCCCTTATCACCCATGACTCTTTTTTTCCTAGCCCTAATGAATATTTTACTATTTGTTTGTAGTACAATTTTGTTGCTTATTACTAGATTTAGGAATAATTTTAAATATACGTTTTTTTTTCATATTTTAGACTAAAATCATGCATATTTATGTGCATTTTTTAAGTGGATATTTGCCTAAGTTTACTTATTACTATTCCATTATATAGTTATTATAACATATTAATTTACAAAGCAATTGTATCCGCCGCTGGAATTTCCTTCTCTCTTCCCTTACCCCTCGAGGTGTGCCTTAAAACTAAAAATGAGTCACTGACTATTATTTCCGACTTGAACTATAATAAACAATAAAGACAAAAATGACAAACAATCTAAATCTGGTGTTTACAAAATAAATTGTGTGAACTGTGAAGCTGTATACGTAGGACAAACTGGTCGAAACTTAAATATTAGGATTAAAGAACAAAAAAAATGGATTTTACGTAATAGGTATTAAAAACTCTGGCTTAGCAAAACATTGTATATAAAATAGTCATTTTATAGATACGATTAATGTCAAGCTTTTACACACGGAAACAAAAAGCAAAAGGCTGAACCTTTTGGAGTACCTAGAAATCCAAAAGTCACAAAAAACAGACGTTTTAAATACGAACGACCAACTGACCTGCTCTTTAAACACCTGCATAATTGACAGTGCAATAAAACAAAATACCGTCAGGCGATTTAGTAGGGTATAACAATTTTAGATTTTAGTATACAACTACTCTTGATAAAGGCCTCATTAAGCCGAAACATATGTAGAGAAAAATATCTCATTAAATTATTTTGAAACATCTAAATGCAGTGTACTAATTATCCCTAGTATTATTATTCAACGATGTTTCACAAGGATCCTACCGCCGAAACTATCCATTGTAGTAAAAAGGTATTATTTTATCTAAAATAGAACGATAAAAGTTAAGCCTATCTAGACGAAAAATGCCAGATGACGCAAGAGTGACAGAGTTGAAGCTGGGTTGACATGCTTTATGGATTGATTGAAGGCGTAGATCAATGGCCTAGAATGTATAACAATTTTCTAAATTTCCCGCCATAAACTTCCGAGCATAATAATAATAATATAAATTAGCATTTATATGGTTCATTATTCCGA